>JAMPIT010000467.1:21747500-22042500 GCA_026261815.1 Monarcha castaneiventris obscurior
GGATTTTAACATCTCTGCTCACTTATCCGCAGCCCTCCTGAACTTTCAGCACATTTTTAGGGTGTCTCTGCCATTATTCAGGATTTTTTCCCCTCACAGATGATTCATTTCTGTGGCTGAGACCCAAAATCTGGATCCCAAGTGTGGCAAACCAGAGGCACCCTGAGGATGAAAATCGCTTTTTTCCTTGCAGTGTTCCCGCTGTGGTGAGTGCAGGAGCAAAACCTTCCCTCTGCCCCAATTCCAACACAAATGGGAGCTGCTTCCCTGTTAAAAGGAACATCCCACAGGCCCTACACCCCTCAAACCCCCTGGGAGAGCAACAGGAAGGATTTACACCTGCTGGAGTCTGTATTAAAAAAGTCTGATTTGACAGGAAACAGGAGAATAGGAAATAGGAAAATGTCTGATTCTTTAGGAAAACCAGGGAGATTTTAGCATTTAACCATTTTTGTTCCCAGATTTCTGCTGCACAGCACTGTTCCTACTAAACTTATCCTTTCTTTGAAAACCCTTAGGAGAAAATCACTTTTTTAAAAAGGGACAAGATGTCTGATTAACAGCATTAAACTCCTCTAACATCCCATTTCTTTTCCATCCTGCTGCTGTTTGGAAATGTTTCCCAGCCTCCTGTCCCCATCTCCTGATAAAACCCCCCCAAGTCTCCCTTTCTTTTCCCAAGCATCTGCTACAAATCTCAGACTTTTTAAAGTCCTCGCTTTTCCCTGTGGGAATCCTTCCTAAGCCTGGCGCAGCCTCTGGATACCCCCTTTCCCTGTGTAATCCCATCCACCCATGAAGTTCATCCCTTTAATCCCATCCCCACATCCAGGGGAGGAGTGGGAGGGGTTTGGGAGGAGCTGCTGCTCCCTGGCACCGGGCAGGATCCCAGGGGAGGCCAAAACAGCTCCCGGAATTAATTCCATGGAGGATATTGCTCAGCCGAGGGGGAATTGTAGGGATGGAGGAGGGAGGAAGGGAAGGGTAACCCCGGCTGTAAGGGGGGAGCAAATTCCCAAGGCAGTCTGTCCCAGGACTGGGATGTCCAGGAAACTCTGAGTCAGGAATGATGGAAAATCTCATTCCCATCCAAAGGGAAGCACTGGGTGATGGAGGAACCGACTGCTCAAAGTGCTGGGAGGCACCAAGCACCTGCCGGGGCAGGAGGAAAATAAAATAATAAAATAAAATAAAATATTAAGTTAAATTTAAAAATACCTAATTACAAACTACACAAGAACCACAAAACAAAAAAAAACCAAAACCCAAACAATAAAAATCTCTAAACCAAAACTAAGCAAACAAACAAAAACCCAAACAAACCAACAAATTACACCCCTGAAACCCCCAAAGCAATGAAGAAATTAAAACCCCCCAAAGAGGACAGGCAGTGCAGAATCCCAGGAAAACAGAGTGGCTGGGATGGAAGGCACCTCTGGAGATCGTCCGCCCCAAGCTGGATCCCCCGGAGCACAGGATCCCACCCAGGGGTTGGATGTCTCCAGAGGAGACTCCAAAACAACTGAAAAACCTTCTCCAGTTACATCCCCAGGATTCCCAGGTTTTCCCATCCTCAGCCCTCATGAGACAATTCCGTGGGCTGGATCTGTGGGGGAGCTGGCCTTGGAGAGCCACGGGATGGTTTGGGGTGGAGGGGACCTTTAGGGATCACAGGACCTGACTTGGGGCAGACTCTGCTGCCCTGGGGGTGCTGGAAGAGTTCAAATTCTCTGGATGGATGAGGCTGCCTTGGGAATGTCCCAGGTCAGCTCTGGGGAAGGCCAGGCTTTGTCACCCTCAGGTGTCACCTGTGAAGTGACACCATTTTCTAAATATTAACCCTTCTTTCTCACTTCCCCCAAATGGATCTTCCTGTTTTGCTCATCATCCATTTCCCATAGAGTGTGGCTGTATCCCCATCCCATCCCATCCCATCCCATCCCATCCCATCCCATCCCATCCCATCCCATCCCATCCCATCCCATCCCATCCCCATCCCATCCCATCTCTCCTGCTGGCAGACAGGGAAGAGCTTTGGGAGCCAGTTTGGGATATGCTCCTCTCCGCTGAATTCCAACTCCGAATCCCGCCACGCCCAGAGATCCCAACGCCCCTGGGGCTGTGCTGATACAAACACGACCCCATTGGCTGCACCCAGCTATGGAGGAGCCCTGCTCCTGTTGGTTTGGATGTTGGATCCCAGTAATTCCGGTCACCGAGTCTGGTGACAGTGGCCCAGGGCTGGAGGATCGTCCCCTCCCATCTCAGCCCTTCATCTCCAATTGTCAACACGCTCCCAGCTCGGCCGCTGCCGCCGGAATTGACATTGGAATCTGCAGCAGTATTTGTCTTAATCCAATATTTGTCTCATTCCCGCTCCTTCCCGGCAGTGTTTGCCCTATTCCCGAGCGGATTCGCTTTTGTGTTTGTCAGGCGCCTTCCCCTTCCCAAAGCCTCCTTCCAGCCAGTCTCACCAGTTTTGCTGTTGCTGATGTAAATTGGATGGAGAGGGAATCCCAACCCCCTGCCAGGAGTTGTGGAGAGGGGGGAGGTCCCTCCTGGGCCTCTTTTTCCGGGCTGAGCCCCTCTCCAGCCCCTCAGCAAGGTGGGGAACACTGGGGTTCTGTCGCTGTGGGCACAAAGCAGGGCCTGCTCTGACCTGGGGCCTCCTCTCCTCAACCTGGATGGGTTTTTCCTGCAGCTTTTTGGGTTCCTGAGCCCAAAAGCTTCAGTAATAAGGAAATATTAATGTCATTAACTAGGATTTCCCCCTTTGGGTGTTGTTTAACACCTTTTTGTCTCTCCTTCCCCACCTCTCATCTCTCTCACTACAAATCATGGCTTGCCTTTCATGCTGAGGGCCAGCCTGGAACGTGGCAGGGAGAATTCACGGAAAGAAGTGACGAAAAGCTTCTCTTTGGATATCTGAAATACTCCGTGATCTTGCCAAGCTGGAAGTTTTTTAGGAGTTTTGCTTTAAATAAAAAAATAAATAAAAAACATTAAAAATCAGCGGTGACCTTAAAGCAGGGAAACTGTGCCCATCCCTCCCTCCCCTGCTAGGGAGGAGCAGCCCTGGCAGCACGGAGCCCAGGACGTCAGGAATTCACAGGCACCAGCATTTCCAGAAGCCTTCTTGGACAAGGTTTCTGTTTAATTGGCTTAAAAAGCCACTCTTCTCCCACACAGGCTCCTGCAGAGCCATCTGTGCCGGGAATTGGCAATCTGGAGGAAGAGTCTGTGAAGGAATTCGCTTGCCTGGCACTGCTGGATGATGGGGGAGCAGAATTCCAGAGGTGGTGCTGACCCAGGCCCAGCCAGGGGAGCGAGGCCTCCGAAGGGCACTCGGAATTCCAGCTGTACTGGAAAAGGCCTGGGATGGGACGTGGGGAAGGACAGAGAGGAAATGCCCAGGGATGAAGGAGTTGGACCCTTTTAGGGTAATTGTGGTGAGGAGGTGAAAATTTGTGCTCTGCAGTTCCTGGTTTTCTTCAGAGAGAAGGAGCTTGGGAAGAACCATGGACATGGAATTAAGGATTAAACGGGGAGAGGAGCAGAGCCCTGAAGGAGCCGCTGCTCTTGGGCACGGCCTCACAACTGCTTCATTTCCAAACATTTCCACATCTAAACCTCTGCCAAGCACCCCCAGTGTGTGGAGATGGAGCTCCTGCTCCAGCACATCCAGCCTGCTTCCAGAACAGGAGGGAAAAGCCAAAGGCTGGAACCAAACCCATGGAAAGGAGGTTCCCAGGGCTTTGCCAAGCCCAGGAGCAGAGCACCAGGAGCTGCCAGCAGGAACATGGGGGATTCACCTGGAGAGGAGAAGGCTCCAGGGAGAGCTCAGAGCCTCTTGCAGGGCCTGAAGGGGCTCCAGGAGAGCTGGAGAGGGACTGGGGACAAGGGCTGGAGGGACAGGACCCAGGGAATGGCTTCCCACTGCCAGAGGGCAGGGATGGATGGGATATTGGGAAGGAATTGTTCCCTGGGAGGGTGGGCAGGCCCTGGCACAGGGTGCCCAGAGCAGCTGGGGCTGCCCCTGGATCCCTGGCAGTGCCCAAGGCTGGGTTGGACACTGGGGCTTGGAGCAGCCTGGGACAGTGGGAGGTGTCCCTGCCATGGCAGGGGTGGCACTGGATGGGCTTTAAGATCCCTTCCATCCCACACCGTTCCAACATTCCATGATTTCCAGGACAGACAGATGTGCTTTCTGTACTTTTCAGTGCCAAATCTCCACCCCCAAAGCCGCTGTGAGCCGTGGCTGAGGTTTCCCGGCTGTGTGGATCCCGGGGTGCCACGGCAGGGTGCACCCATCCCCCTTTCCCAATCCGTGTGGGATTCCATGGGAATTCCATGCCCCCGCGGTGCCACCCTGAGCCTGCCCTGGCCCAAGGCAGGGCAAGCACCAGAGCCCTGCTCTCCAGTCCCACCTGTCCCAGACGCTACAGGGATAATCAAGGGATGATAAAGGGATAATTCAGTGGTGTTCTCTCAGCCAATTCATCCCGAGCAGGTTTGGAGCTCTCTGCTGGCCCTAATCAGGATTCAGGGCAGAATTCAGCCTGAATCCCTGCTCCCGGGGCACCCCCTTCCCCTCCCCGCCAGCAAGGGGCTCCAGAAGAGCAGCTCAGCTTCAAATCCGAGAATCCACAGCATTTCTCATCCTCAGGAAAAGGCTTTTCCGTGGTAGCAACAATTTCCAAGGATATTCCCCTCGGGGAGCCGTCCTTCCAGCAATATAAATGACTCCAGAGGGGGAATCAGTCCCGGCAGTTAAACCTTTTAGAGCAGGTGAGCAGCTCCTCCATATGAAATCCTGGAGGGAAAAGGGCCTCTGGCAGCCCCAGGCACGCAGGGTGCTCCAGTGCTGCTAAACACACACAGCCATAATCACAGGAGCTGCCTCATTTCCCCGGGATCTTCCCAGGATCCATCATCTCCGCGCTGATTTGGGATCGGGGACTGCGCTGCTCCCCTTCCCTAACGTGGTTTTAAGCAGGGTTTAACCTCACAAAGGTGATTTGCTCCTGAAGATTTTGTCAGTGGAGTTATGGCAAACTGTGCTGGGCACGTGGATCCAGCCCCTTCGGCATTCCCGCTTCTCCCATCTCCCTTTTAGCTTTCCAGGGGATCCCATGGCAATGTGATCCGTTATGGAGCTAAGGGAACAGGGTTTAAGTTAGGAAATTGTATCTTGAAGTTTCTGCAGCCTCACTGACCTGTTTCAGTCTGATTTGGGAATGGAGAAAGGGAAAAAAGGGATTGGAAGAGGGAAATAAATGGGAAATGAGGGAATTTGGAAAAATAGATCAACAAAAGCAGACAGGGAAGAGTGGGAGGAGCACAGGGAGTGGAGCCCAGAGGCTGCACCTAAAGGCAATAACGGTGCTGAGGGGGAACTGGCCCCACAGTGGGGCTGAACAAAGAATCCCAGGATCCCTGAGGCTGGAAAAGCCCTCCCAGCCCATGGAGTCCAAGCTGTGCCCCATCCCCACCTTGTCCCCAGCCCAGAGCACTGAGTGCCTCCTCCAGGAATTCCTTGGACACCTCCAGGGATGGGGACTCCAAACCTCCCTGGGCAGTTCCAAGGCCTGAGCACCCTTTCCATGGGGAAATTTCCTGCTGATGTCCAACCTGAACTTCCCCTGGCCCAGCCTGAGGCCGTTCCCTCTCCTCCTGTCCCTGTTCCCTGGGAGCAGAGCCCGACCCCCCCCCCCCGGCTGCCCCCTCCTGTCAGGGAATTCCAGAGAGGGAAAAGATCCCTCTGGATCCTCCTTTTCTCCAGGCTGAGCCCCTTTCCAGCTCCCTCAGGAATTCTCCAGCCCCTTCCCAGCTCCGTTCCCTTCCCTGGACTCCTCCAGCCCCTCAGGGTCTCCCTTGCTGTGAGGGGAAAATCAAAAATTGGGAGAAAACGTGAGGGGAAAAAAAAGTGAGGGAAGTTTGGGGAGGGCTCTGCTGCAGAGCTTTTCCCTTCTGGATCCTCCTTTTCTCCAGGATGAGCCCCTTTCCAGCTCCCTCAGCTGCTCCTCCTGTGCTTTAATTCCCAGTGACCACCTCAGGGATGCCTGGCAGTGTCCTGGATCAGCACTCCAGGCTGAGCACCCCCCTTGAACACAAACCTTGACCCAGAGGGAGCAAACCCCAAGCCCTCATGTCCCCTGGAGCTGGTGGCAGCTGCTCCTAAATCAGGGCAGGTCACCCCAGACCTTGCTCTGGCTCTGGCACCCCAGCACAGCTGAGCTGTGTTTTCCCCCCGGGCCACGTTTTTGCAAAATCCCAAACAGGAGATAAATAAAGCCCCTGTTGCTGGCAGGATCAGCCCGTGGATGAGCACAGGTTGAAGTGCCCGAGTTCTGAGGAGATAACAATTACCAGCAAGTCATTACTTACAAACAGGATAATTTTTCAAGCAAGCCTGGATGAATCTGCACACTCCCAGCCAGCAAATAGCTTTGAAAATCCTCTGAGGTGGAAAAAACCATTGTGAATCCCGAGCATATGCTTTGCTCTGAGTGTATTTTAAAAACTATTTGTTTAGGCCGATAAGCTGAAGAGTGAACCAGGGCTCTGAGTGTGGCTGCAGTGGCGCTGAGATGTTTAGCCCGTGGCTAAACAGGATTTTCCTGTTCACAGTTATGATTTCGTGTTTGGCCATAATAAAAAGCCTTGATGAAAAATATAGATGTTCCCAGCGTGAGCACTGTCACATCATTGGTTTATAAATAAACATGGATCGGTTCAAAAAACCTCCTTAAGCACAGTGACCTCCCCGTGCAACGCCTCCCACAGCCAGCCCTGTGCTCCCAAGGGATGCTGCAGCTGCTCCAGGGAATTCCAAGGTTCCCTGCCCGCAGCAGGGGGTGGAACTGCAGGATCTTTATGGTCCCTTCAGCCCCAAACCGCTCTGGGATTCTGCTGTGGAGGGGAACAGCTTTTCTTCCCAAAGCTCAGGAAGAAGTTCTGGAAATAAAACTTGGGGGTTTGGGAACAACAAAAGGCCAGGGATGGTGGAGCTGTCCCAGACTCTGCAGCCTTTGATGCGGTCCCACAGAAATAAAAAATGGGGCTTATAAAAACCAGGGGGAGGGACTTTTAACATGGACAGAGAGTGATAGGACAAGGGGGAATGGTTTTGAGCTGGAAGAGGGCAGGGCTGGATGGGATATGGGGAAGGAATTCCTGGCTGTGAGGGTGGACAGGCCCTGGCACAGGGTGCCCAGAGCAGCTGTGGCTGCCCCTGGATCCCTGGCAGTGTCCAAGGCCAGGTTGGACACTGGGGCTTGGAGCAGCCTGGGACAGAGGGAGGTGTCCCTGCCATGGCAGGGCTGGGATGGGATGGGATGGGGTGGGATGGGATGGGATGGGATGGGATGGGATGGGATGGGATGGGATGGGATGGGATGGGATGGGATTTAAGGTCCCTCCCACCCCAAACTGCACTGCAGTCCCTCTGCCAGGGGTTTTGTTGCTGTGCCTCCACAGCCCAAGGAGCTCAGCACAGCATTCCCACCCCTCCGGAGGCACCTGGGTGGGATATCCCAGCTTCTCCCTGCAGCCCTTCCTTCCATCTCCCACAGGTGCCTTTGCCCAGCTCTCTCCTGGCAACACAACCCCGACAGGGCTAATTCCCAGATTTCCCACTTCCAAGCCCAAATCCCACCTTCCAACCTCTTTTCCCCCCTCCTTCAGGGTGGCTGCTCTTTGCTTGTCACTTCTTTTGCTGGGAAATGTCATTTGTTTACCTTTTTTTTCCCCCCAGTGCTGCGAAATGATGGCTCCAGCACCAAGGAGCTGGCAAATGACAACCTAATGGCCAAGCTGAGTGTGCTCGAACAGTAAAAGAAAGAAATCCCTAATCAAAGTCTCTCAAATTATATGGAATACTGACAGCTTTTTACGCTGTTTTAATTAAGTACACTGTAATTTAAACCACTGAACCATAACAACCCAACGTTTAGTGTTATATCCCTGGGAGAACTTTAAAAATATGCATAATTCTGCCTGCAAGGTAATTGAGGGATATTTTTGGGGTGGTGGGGGTAATTAAAGGTTATACAGGAGAGTAATAGGAATTTTACTTGGGTACTGATGGTGTCAGCAACTGTGCTAAAACCTCCTCAGGAAAGTGATTCATGTGCCCGGCCGAGGCTCCTCCGGTGTTTTTAGGGGCTCAGGAAGGGCTCTGCCAGCTCCTGGATCCCGGGGAGGTGGTGAGGGGCACTTTTCCTGCCATGGCCCCCACACTGAGTGAGGAGGGCAAGGAACTGATTTCTCCCCACGGGCAGGTGAGGGGTGGCTCTGTCCTGGCTCATCCCTGGGGCACGGAGGGAGGGAAGGACAGCAGGGTTGGGGTGGTGAGGATGGACGGGGGCAGGAAATCAGCCCCTGGCTGTCCCAAAGCAGAGAAGGGTGTCCCAAGCACCAGCAGGGCACCGTGAGGGGTTCCAGACCCATACAGGAACCCTGCCTGGATGCAGAGGAGCCAGGCTGGCCCTGCTCCCTCTAGGGAGGAAGGATGTGGTGTTTAAAGCCTGTCCCATGAAGGGCCTCCCAGTGCCCCCTCCGAGGGGCAGAGTTTGGCACACGCGGTGGCAGGAAAGGTGCTGGCAGCCCCCAAAGCTGCCGGGCTGCAGAGCTGCAGCTGCCACGGGATGTACAGGGAGATTCAATGTGAAAAGTGGAAGATAATGTGCTCACACACTAATGGGCACTGAACTAGACACAGGCTCATTTTTCACATCATGTCATCTCTAAGGTTTGAATAAAAAGTAATGGCGAGAATGAGCCTGGATCTATCTCAGACATTATCATTTGCCTCCTCAGTTTTATTTGTGTTGACTTGTACAGTCTCAGGAGCTGACAGTGTGCGGGCCCCCGGATCAGTGTGAGTGATAATACACAGCACATTACACTGCTGGTGACAGCTCCTGTTCCCCGCGCTGGCATCTGAGCGCCGCGCATCTCCCTCCGTCAGCTCAAATGCTGCCAGCTGACAGCAGACAGGAGCTCACCGAGGGGACATCACAAACCCTGTCTGTTATCATTTCAGCAGATAAACTGGAGTTTCCAGGGTATCTTGTTCGGGAAATTAGTGTCAGTCAAACTTTAGGGGATTTTTTTTTTTTTTCTTCCCTCTCTTTTCTTTCCCGCTCCTTTTTTATTTTTTCTTTCAGAAGATAAATAGCTCCGGCACAGGGGCTCTGTTTGTGCTGCTGCACAATCAAAGCCTCATTTGAAATTGTGAGGGGGGGGAAGAAAAAAAATCACCATTTTAAAAATAATAATCCTCTTCTTGTGGCGAGGATAAAGGCAACGTTTCAGCCTTCATCTGAGCATGACTAAACAGCCCCGTGGCTCGCGGCACTTTCAACACAGCAATACAATAATTTTTTACATTAGATCAGTAATTTTTCCTCTCGAAACATCTTAGATTTCCTCACCAGCCAACAGCCTGAATCCGAAAAGTTGCTGAAGCCATTGCATTCAGCTATGAATTCCTATAACCTGAGACTTCTCAGCTGAACCCTGCACGCTCGGCCCCACAGGCACAATGCTTAATTAAGTGTAATATCCTTATTTAAGGCAGGCAGGCTCTGTAAGCCTGGTAAGTGTTCCAGAAATTATTTTCAGAGATTTCTTAGCTACAGGAATGTATAGGGGAGGAAAAAAATATTACCAAGATAATCTACAGTCTCCGGAGGATCCCTACCTTCCGGAGATATGCAAAAAGCCCCAATTCTTTTGTTTAACCTGGGAGATAATTCGAAACCTGCAGCTAATGAATCCCAGGAGGTGAGAGGGGGTTTGGATTAAGCTCCAATTTGCTAATCCTGCTGCTGGAGGTGGGGGAGGATCCTGGCAGCCCATCCATTCCCCCCGGGCTGGAGCAAACGTGGAGCTGCTGCTGCTGCTGCTGGGGGTGTCCTCCTTGGCCCCTCGGGATGGGACAGCAGCAGGGCAGCTCCCAGTCCCATCCCAGTCTCATCCCAGACCCGGGGATGGATGTGGGGATGCTCCCAGCATCAGGGACCAGCAGCAGGGCAGCCCCCTGTCCCATCCCAGTCCCAGGGATGGATGTGGAGCTGCTCCCACCCGCCTGGCACCTCCCAACACTGAAGTTTTAAAGCTGCTGGTGTTCCCCAAACCCAGCGAGCTGCTTTTCTTACACTTCCCAAAAATACACCTCTCAGAATCGTGAACATCTCCAAGCTCTTGAGCCATATTCTGCCAATGGTGGCAGCTGTTTCCCCTGGAATTCCGGCTGCTCCTGCTGTAATGGACGTGCCTCCGTTGGCTGAAGTTCCCAGGAGGGTTTAACTCCGAGGGTCCTGTTCAGACCCTGCGCCTGCTTTGAATTCCCTCTGCTCCCCGTGTGAGAAGATGCCACAAGCCGTGAAAAATGGGAAAGACACCCAATGTTCTCTCCTGGCTCTGCTTTAGTGGGATTTCTCCTTCAAAGCTGCTCCCAGGCAGGTCCCTCACCCCACGCTCCTGTTCAAGCGCTCCGTGTATTTTATAAGGAATGGGAATGAAATCCATGACAAAAGGAAACCCAGGTGGAAGGATGGGAGCAGTGGGAAGCCTGGGATGCAGCCCTTTGCCAACAGGAGCAGTGGGAATGCTCCTCACACAGTGCAAGAACCAAACCAGGATGAACCCTGGGCCCCACATCAAAGATTCTGCTGGAACAGAATCCTGTGGTTTGGGAGGATTTCTGATCAATCTCGGAACCTTTGTGTTGTTAATTCTTTGGGAAAACAAACGATCGTACAAATATTGGGGTGAGCTGATTGTGGCCTTCCAGGACCTGAAGGAGCCAACCAAAAAACATGGAAAGAGATTATTTACAAGGGCTGGAGGGACAGGACACAGGAAATGGCTTCCCACTGCCAGAGGGCAGGGATGGATGGGATATTGGGAAGGAATTCCTCCCTGTGAGGGTGGAGAGGGGCTGGGCTGGAATTCCCAGAGGAGCTGTGGCTGCCCCTGGATCCCTGGAAGTGTCCCAGGCCAGGTTGGATGGGGCTTGGAGCAACCTGGGACAGTGGAAGATGTCCCTGCCATGGCAGGGGGGGATAGGATGGGATTTAAGGTCCCATCCAGCCCAACCCATTCCAGGATTCCATGCCTGTGACATGTTTGGATGAGCTGTTGTGATCTGTGCCCACACAGGGACACCCTGACACACAGGACAGCGACAGAAAACCCAAATAACTCAGAGCCACCTTCCCTGCCTGTTGGTCTCCCTCGTTCAGCTCCTTAACCCATCCTGCCTCTGGCTCCTCTGCTCCACCAGGCTCGCCCAGACAAAGAGGGAGAAGCCCCAAACAATCCGGAGTGGGATTCCACGAGTCCCTGTCCCTGGGGGAAGCTCTGCTGCTATTTAGCTGATTGCAATTTCTCATCACAGCAATTCTCCCCATCATCATTATCAGTACAGCAATCAAACACAAACAGGAGCTGCGGCTAAATGAGCCAGGGCTGGGTAATGAAATAATTGCTGTGCTCGGCAGCCCAGGGACACTCCCAGCCCCCAGACCCCGCCCTGCTGCCGGCGTGCCAGGGACCCCGAGGTTCCTGTGTTGGACACCGACCTGGACACGGCAGCCTTGCCCAGGGCAGCGGGGAGATCCCTGCTTATTGCCCAGGGAATTTCCTTCGGAGTTTTCAGTTTGGAAATGTGTACCAGCCAGAATTTCTATACTACAACTATTATTATTATTATTATTATTATTATTATTATTATTGTTATTATTATTATTATTATTATTGATAATATTATCATTATTTTTTACTGTTATTCTCTCCCTCACCTGAGCAGGGATTTCCCTTCCCCCCGAGGGCACAGCTCTGAGCTCACACCCAAATGTCTTGGAAGTGGGATAAATGCAGAAAATGATGGTTCGTATTTCCGGAGGGTTTCAGGCAATACAGGATTCAGCACTGCAGCTGATTTTTAATTCAATGTATTTATATATATAATATATTAGTGTATATAGATAATATATTAGTGTATATATATATAAAAAAAGATATATAATATATTTATATTTATATATTTCCAATGGTCCCTGTGTTCCTTCCCTGCTCTTCTCAGGGAGTTTGTGTCTCCCAGTTTACTGGGCTGTTTGGTGTCCACACACACTTTTGTATATTAAATACCTTGGACCGAAGTGGGATCCACGGGGATCTCTGGAATCTCCCTAGCTCTGTTTATCCTGGCCTATCCCAGCATTCCCATCCCCTTCCCTACCTCAAACACCCCACAGCCCTCGGGGCTCCCAGGACGAGGGATTAAGGTGGGTTTTTGCTGGGGGTATTTTGCTGTTTTGGGGTTTTTCCCAGGCCCCTGCACATGGGATCAGGGAAGGGCTGGCGGGGCCTTCCCACCTGGCACGGCGTTATTTCCCTGGCAGACCCAGTGCTACATCCTCCTAATGCCCTCTGCCAGCTCCTCTCTGCCCAGCCCCCTAAGGGAGCCCTCAAACATGGAAACTGTTCAAATTCAACTGAATTTGGGCAAAACCCTCCCTTTGGGCTTCAGGCATTGCTCTGAATTAAAAATCCCAATGAAGTTTTCATAATTAATCTCTTGAAGGTTTGAGAACAGGCTCTGCACCCACGTTTAGGTCCATTTTGGCTGTTTTCTCAGGACTGGGTGGAAGGTGCTGCCTGTAAAAATTGGGAGATTCACTGAATATTCCAGGTTGGAAGGGTTCCACAAGGATCACGGTTGGAGTCCAGGACTTAATGACCCACATGGGTTCTGTATGAGCCATGTTGGGATCACATGGACCCAAAATTCCCAATAAAATCTCAACATTTGCAGAGGAAAAGCAGAAAAACCACACATCCCTTCTTCCCAGCATCCCACATCCATTTCTGATGGAACCCCCGTTCCACAGGCCCTTCCCAGTGCTCAGACCAGCTCAGCTGGCCTGGCCCGACACCTCCAGGGGAGGCTGAGCTGCTCCTCTTCCCTCCAGGCACTCCCTGGCCCTCAGGAATGTCACAGAGGGATCCAGAAAGCGCAGATAAACCAAAGTCTGCTTTTCATTTCTAGTTAGGGATGGAAAAATTACCTCCAGGCAGCGGGACCAAGGGATGGCTCCTCAAAGCCTCCTTATCCACAGAGAGCGAGCAGAGAGGGATCCCCTGAGCACAGAGGGACCTGGGGGCAGGGCACCGATCACCACCAGGCCACCATCCCCATCCCACAGCCCTGGGGAAGTTCCCTGTGGAGGGAAGCACATTCCATGGGAAGCAAGCTGACAGCAGAGTGTGAAAGGGCAAAGGGAAGGGGAGGCTGCCAGGGAGGAATTTGGAACCAGAGGCTGATGTTCCACTGGGATTCAGCCCCTGGCCCCCTCACTGCACAGAACAGCAGCCCCAGGCAGGAACCAGCCTGGCTCTGCTCAGGGAGTTCAGGCTGTGATCAACAAAGCCCTCAAAGAAACGTTTCCCTTCCCGGAGCGGCTCCTCCGGGGGATCCCTCTGCTCCTTCCAGGGCATCACTGAAGGGCCCTGCTGGGTTGGGACCCTGCTCCCCAACACTCCTGCTCCAGCACCGAGCTGGGACTGCGGCTGTGCCAGTGCCTGAGACTGGGAAAGGCAGGAAACACTGGGGGTTTGGCTCTTTGGGGTGCTGGGAAGCATTGAGTGGCTCCATGTGTGAACACATAAATACACAGATACGTGCGTGCAGGGAGAGATAATCCATGGAAATGAGAGACAATTGAGAGGCTGATGAGAGGTAATTGACAGATCGATGAGAGATAATTGATAGATTGATGATGGAAAACTGATAGATCATTGCGTGTCTATCAACTGTGCATCGATTGATTGATAGACAATTGATCCACAATTGACAGATGGATAATCTTCTCTCCCACTGTGGGATTTTCCTCCTGTCTTTGAGAAGCAATTCCCCAAGCTCAGAGTGGACTTTCAAACCCACATCCCAGTTTAATAAGAGAGAAAAGCCCCCTATTTCCAGGATTCCCGTTTTGCTGCTGGGTCAGATCCTGCCCCCCCAGCACAGCACCTCAGCGAGGTGGCTTGGGGAGAGAAGCCACCCTGGCGTTTCTCTGACCCACCCAGGCAAATGCGAGCGTGGATTCCTCGGAGCTGAGCAGCTGGACCATGCTGATCCAGCAGCAGCACCTCTGGACATGGGCAGGGACATGAGGGATGCTCATGGCACGGCTGGGAGGTGCCCTGGGGACGGGGTGACCACGCTCAGCAATGAAAACATCTTAAATATAAATACAAACACGTGTCCACATCCTGGAGGACAAAGCACGGCGGCTCTTGGACAAACCCGGCGTCACCAACCTGCCAGCGATCCGTCCCTCCCGCCATCCCACCGGGAATTTCCCAGCCCCAGATTCGCTGGGAACACCCAGCCCTGGGAATGGGGCTGGGAATAAAAGGGCTGGGAATAAAGGCCGGGTTAAAGGCAGAACATCCCAACCAGAGGGGCCCCGGCCCTTCCCTCCCTGCCCAGCTGCACGTGGGCGGCCGCAAGGCAAACACGGAGCGCTGCCGGCGGTGCGTTCCACACCGGAATGTTGACAGCGTTATTTCCAGAGGTATCACGGCTTAATCAAACCTTAAACTCGAGCAGCGCCGCGCCGAGCTCCGCCGTAAACCCCCAAAATTATATAACACACATGTTTTTATGCTTTGCCAATTACAGCTGGAATAGGGACTGTTTGTTTCAGCCCCTCTCAAAATGAGGCGAGGATGGGAAAACAACCTATTTTCCTTATTAGGTTCAGGAGTCAAAGGACTCAGCCAGGAGCCGCAGGCTTCAAGAGCATAGAAGATTAAGACATATATTGGATTCATGATGGAGGGCACAAAGTTCATTTTCAAAATAAAACAGAATTTTATTCATATTCCTTTTAAAATTCAGATTGCCATTTGCCAGCTGACCTGTGACATGGCAGCAGTGTATTACATTTTCAATGAGCAGCCTGTCTGGAGCTGGCAGGAGAGGAAACTGCTTCCTGGTGGAGTTTTTTCACCGCCCTTAAATAGTAAGAATTTGTCGGGATTGTTGTCAGTAATGGGAGACGGTGCAAACAGGGACAGGGCAGCATATTTATTTTTAATAAGGCGACATGCAGAATAGCAAAGTCCCTGGCATTATGCACTGAATAGGGCTGAAAAAATAGAAAAAAAGGAGAAACCAGAGCTCGGTTGCAATTTGTATGTGGAAATCAGGGGTGGAAATACTTGGCAGATACATTGAAAATCAAAACAAAAGCAGAGCAGGGGGAAAAAAATCCGCATCTATATTAAAAACTGAAATGCAAACGCAGTCGGCAGCGAGTTTGCGGAGAGCGCGAGTCAAGCCAAGGGTTTCTCTAGCGAGGAGCGAGATTTATGGAGCTCGCCATCTGTCAAAATTAGATTACAAAAGGCACATATGCAAAGATACACCACGCCTGATTTTCATATATATTAAAGCCCGCAACTCCTGCGGAAAATGAGGCTCCGCACGCGGTGGCGCCCGAAAGCTCCCGCGGCCAACTTTGGGGCTTTGCTGGGATTGTGCTGCCGTGGGGAGGGAGGGGATGTCCTGCAGGGGATGTCCTGCAGGCTCTGGAGATCCAGCCCCACGGGGCCCTGGGTGTGCAGCTCCACGGAGCACCCGAAATGCAGCACGTGGGCTGAAAGGTGCTCACGTGGAGGGAGGGATGGCACCGGCAGAAAGGGGATGTGGAGCACCCTCGGCCCAGCCAGGTGGTGACACTGCTTTGGGGTCTGAGCGAACGGAGAGGAGGATGACACAGAACCCTTTTCCAAGCCATTTTCCAACCCTTTTTCCCTCATGGCAGGCTCCAAGCCCCCATTTCTGGGGTGACACAGCGGGATTCCCTTTCCCTCCCGGTCCCACACCAATTATTTGTGTATGAGGTGCCTTTTGTCCCCGCAATCAAAGCCCGAGTACAAACCACGGCGCTCTCCTGATAACTTAATCAAGGACTCTCTGCTCCAATCTACCTGTAGATAAAACCCAGGGTGTATTTTGACACGGAGAAACAAATCCACTTAGGGCAGGTGAATTAGCTAATCATCATCTCAGCACCAGCACGGCTCGTGCTCGGGGATGCTGCTGAATATCAATCGTGCCCGCGCCGGAGCGCAGCCCGGCCCTGCCCCGGCTCTCTCATGTGAGCCATGTTAACCCGCACTGGGGAAATCCTCTCCTGTTGACAATGGAGGAGCAGGAGAAGCAATTTTGCTGGCAATCTATTTTACTTTGGGAACAGCTGAGCTCCGAGGCGGAGCGCTCCAGCGAGAGCCGGGATTCAGGGCAGGGCAGGGATGCTCAGCTCTGCTCCCAGGTGTTTGCAGACCTGGTGTTGGTGTCCAAGCCATGCAGGGATGCTCAGCAGGGGTTTTCCATCAGGGATGACACGTGGCTGTGACATTCCTCATCAACTTTACCCCAATATCTGTTTTTACCTGACTCAAGGAGGTTTAAGTGACCACAATGTCACCTCCCGGCTGCCATGATCTTCAGCTAACAGGTAGAAACACTGAGTTCTAAATATGCCAAAAATATAAAAGGAAAAACCCCCACTTCTCTTTTTCTGCAGGATCACTGCACTTCAGATCCTAATATTTTTTAATTCCTGATGGTTCTTGTTTCACATTTCGTCTCAGTTTAGAACATAAAACATTTTGAAACACCAACCTGCAAAGCCGTGCGTTTACTTCGTACCTTAATTTATGAAACTGCCTGCTGGAGGGTGCTGAGGCTGGTTGGGTATTAATATAATAATTAATATTAACAGTGTTACACCACCGCTCGACGCCATGGCCACTCTTTGCATTAATCATAAGAAGAAATCCAGGCTGCTCGGGCCATTCCCAGCATTTCAATGGATAACGCTGCACAGGAAGGGCCTCGGGCTCTGCAAACACCCCCAGCCGTGGGTGGGCACCGTGTTTGATGCCAGCAGCTCCTGGGAGGAGCCACACCTTGGGAAAGTGGAGGAGAGGAACCCAAACCAGAGAGAGAGGCCCTGAGCAGCCACAAGGACTGAGCGAGGAGCGGAGCCGCCACTCGCTCGGCGCTTCCTCCCAAACCCCGCTCCTCGTTGGGCATAAAATACAGGCTCCTTAATTGGTGTGTGCTTCTCCAACATGTTTTTAATGAAAAGGCGGCACATAACTCTCGGTTTGTTGGCTGGCAGAGCCCAATTTACAAAAGTGGGAGTGCGAGATAAGAACAGAGTACATCTGCAGCGCAGGCTGTGCAATGAATCACGCCGTGCCAGAGTTGAGCAGAATATAATTGAGTCCAACATCTCTGAGCACTTTCACCATAATTAATGATAATCTGTAACAGAGGAATCTGAGATTCCAGTTCAGAGAACTGTTTAATTAGGCCAAGTAATGAAAGCAGCAGCAGTACAAGAATATGGCCTGCCTCATGATTAATGATTCATGCTACCGAACACAAAAGTGCCGCGCCGTTAACTCCAGCGGGGCTGCGGCGCCCTGGCATTTACAGAACGGGGAAATGCGGCATTGCCGGGCTCGGGATGGAGCTGCCAGAGGCCCTGCCCCAGCCATTCGCATGATAAATAAGGATGCAAAGGTAACAGTCTCCCCCGGCCGCCTTTGTTGCGGGGGGCTCGCGCAGAAATACGGGCTCAGCCTGGACATCAGTATTAGGGAAGATCTCCCTGCTCAATAATTAATGTCCTCACTTCTGAAGTTGGTCACACGGCGCTGTTTTGCCTTTGTACCGGGCTAACGCAGACAGCCCTGGTGAGAGGAGGTGCTCTGGGTGCAGCTCCAGACACCCTCACACAGACACACGTTCATACAGAGACACGCAGGGAGGAAAAACAGTTCACAAGGTACCAAATGGAAAAAGGAAAGAAAAAAAAAAAAAAGATGAAGAGTGGTAAGTTTTTTGCAGGCTTCCACTTTTGCTGGGTCAGGGTGCAAAATGTAGAGCAATTTGACAAGGAATTGCCCTGGAAGTGTAAGGGACATGACAAAAGAAGTGGTAAGACTGCCTGGGGCTTTAACTTACAAGCCAGCAAATTATATGGGTTTTATGTGACTATTTACTGCTCCTTTCAATGAAACAAGGGGCCCTACTTATCGTGGGCCCTGCAGAAGCCCCGCTACATATGCAAGGCGTGAGATAAGAACATTTTCCAGAGGGCCGTGTTCCCTAATGTCTCCATTCCCCCCCAGATTAGGGCTCCTTGGGTGCCTCTTCAGCACTGCCACGGCTCAGCACCCACCGTGACAAATGCCCGTGCAGGGACATTATCTGCTCTCTGCCATAATGGCCCAGCATTTCCACCATCCTCCCCTGCCTGGGGACCCCCTGCCCTGCACCCTCACCTTCCCCTCTCCTCCTCCCTGGCACACGCAGGCTCCTTCACTCCATCCTCAGCCTGAGCTCGGGACATCGGGGCTCCAGGGGAGGCCTCAAAAGGGGGTGTGAGACTGCTGGGGGGGATCGAGATCGGAATCACAACGTCCTGAGCTGGAAGGGACCCACAGGATCACGGATCCAGCTCCTGGCCCTGCACAGACACCCCAAATCCCACCCTGGGCATCCCTGGCAGCGCTGCCCAAACGCTCCTGGAGCTCTGGCAGCCTCGGGGCCGTGCCCATTCCCTGGGGAGCCTGGGCAGTGCCCTGCACCCTCTGGGGGAAGAACCTTTCCTGAGATCCAGCCTGAGCCTGCCCTGGCACAGCTTCACACCAGCAGTGAGAAACCAGTGACCACTACAAGATCTCATCACCAACTTCCCTGAAGAGGAAAAGCTTCAAGAAAACCCCACCTAAAATGAGAGGAGAACGGAGGTGCTTAAATTATAACATTAAATAACGAGCATGGCAACTTATGAATCTTTAATGGACATTTTAAAGGGCTCATAAACTTTTGGGTGAGATTCCAGAGGCCTTGGAGCTGTCAAAACACCGCTGAGCTGTTCTGCAAAGACACACTGGGAACCTCAGAGCAGGGAATTTCGTACTGTGGAAAGGGAACTGTGGGAATCTCCCGAGGGAGGCAGGGTGAGGAGGAAGAGGAGGAGAAGGAGGAGGCTGTGACTGAGGACAGCAGCGTGGCTGGGTCCTGCTTAACTAATCCCCAGTGTTCTTTGAAGATGTTACTGCCACAACAGAGAAGGGAAACTCAGTAGATGTTAAATGAAAGTTAAAATTTTCCAAAGGACATCTGAGGAGGTTTCACTGAGCAGAAATCTGCAGAAACATCCAGGGCCAGCCCAACCTGGAAAGGTTTGTGTGACATCAAGCAGAGCAGCTCTGGATAGCAGAGGAGCAATGAGGGGGCTTGGGGCAGCTCCTGAATTCCAGAGGTGCTTCCTGCAGACCCATGGAAGGGTTCCTGTGAGGGGATGTGTCCACAAGGCACCAGGGAAGGTCCCACCAGAAATCCAGAAGTGCACAGTGACTGTTCAGCCTTGCCCTGTGTCCCACAAAGCATCTCCCACATTCCTGCATGGAGCACAAGGGGATTTTTCAGGAACCTCTCCCTTTTCCCATTAAATACTCTGGGGGACAGGGAATTCTGCCCACCCATTTGTAAGAGGCATCAGTGGCTCCTGCTTCCCTACTGCTGATTAAAGCAGGGATCAGCATCACAAGGGATCAGAACTGAAACAGGGATCAGCATCCTGGAATCTTCCAAGCTGCCACAATCTATCTAACCTGTTCTATAACTTCCCATGCATTTCATTAGCAAGTGATTTCAATATGGAAATTAGAGGGAGGTTTGCCCCCTCATGGAAAGATTTCAGCAGGTCTGAGTTTATCAGCACCAATCCCTGCACTCTGTGCAAGTTTGCCACGGACATTTCTGCAGATGAAGCTCAGCAGCCGAGGGTTCAGATGGGAAATGCTGGGATGATATCGCTGCAGGAAGATTTGTCAGCTAAAGTTAGCATCCCTAATTTTTTCCCATCATCAGCCCAAGAAAAATTAGCACGGTGACGTCTGGCCCCGCTGAGAGAATAAACAGGGAAGGAAGTGTTGGAATCAGCCAGTGCTTTCCATGCCCTGACGCCAAACACTGACTTATTTTAGGGTTCTCCTGAAGGCTTAAGCAGAGTTTGAGGCTGAGGCCACTGGGAGATGGGTACAGGGAACCTGGCTCGGCCCTGGGTGAGAATTCCAAACATGGCCAGGGGCTTTTCTTGGAAATTGCTGTAAAAGTTTTGCAGAGAGGGAAAAATCCCAATTCACGACATCTCTGGGCTGGAAATGTTTTCCCAAAGCCCCGGTACACGGGGAGGGAGGGAATGAGATCCTTCTCTCTCTAAATACCTTCAAGGGCTGCTCCAGAAATGGGAATTGCAGCAGGGTCAGGCATTAAAACACAGAGGAAACCTCGAGGCTGTGTCCAAAATCCTGGGGCAGTTCTGGGCCCTGTGGGACAACAGAGACCCTGAGGGGCTGGAGCATGTCCAGGGAAGGGAAGGGAGCTGGAAAGGGGCTCAGCCTGGAGAAAAGGAGGATCCAGAAGGGAAAAGCTCTGCAGCAGAGCCCTCACCAAACTTCCCTCACTTTCTTTTCCCCTCACATTTTCTCCAACTTTTTGATTTTCCCCTCACAGCAAGGGAGACCCTGAGGGGCTGGAGTGTGTCCAGGGAAGGGAAGGGAGCTGGGAAGGGGCTGGGGAATTCCTGAGGGAGCTGGAAAGGGGCTCAGCCTGGAGAAAAGGAGGATCCAGAGGGATCTTTTCCCTCTCTGGAATTCCCTGACAGGAGGAGGCAGCCGGGGGGGGGTCGGGCTCTGCTCCCAGGGAACAGGGACAGGAGGAGAGGGAACGGCCTCAGGCTGGGCCAGGGGAGCCTCAGGGTGGATATTGGGGAAATTCCTTCATGGAAAAGGTGCTCAGGGCAGGGCAGGAGTCCCCATCCCTGGAGGGATTTCAAGGCCCTGTGGATGTGGCACTTGGGGACAAGGTGGGGCAGTGGGGGCTGAAGGAACTGTTTGAACTCCAGGGTCTCAGAGGCCTTTTCCAACCCAACCCATTCCATGGTTTTATCTCCCCTGGCAAAGCTCTGAACTCCCCTCAGCGGGGTTTTCTCCAGCCTGTCCCACCTGAGCCTCACCAGCAGGTCCAGGAATTCCCAGCCACAGGAGTTTTGCACTTGGCCCCAGCCAAGGGAGACCCTTTGTGCCGGGATTCCGAGATTCCATCGGTGCTGATGGGAATTCCTGATCCAGGGAGGGATGGCCCAGAACAGCTCCTCCTGTGCTCCCTGCCTGGGAGAGCAGCAGAGGCTGCAGATCCATCTGCAGGGAGCCAAACAAACTCCAGCAGTGCCTGGGACTGACTAATGCCACCCTCGGAACAGCTGGATTTATTGACTTTGCAGAATCAATAGCTATTTTTATTAATCATCTTTAGATAGCAGGATGCTCCTACTATATCTCTTTCAGTGACTAATACAATAAATTTCCCCTTTTGATGTTCCCTGACATTTGAGCAAATTAAATGGAGCATTAAATATGATCCTCTTTGGGACAAAAGTGGGCAGAATCATTTGTGACTACTTTATTAACTGTTCTGAGAGCACTGGCAGCACCTTCCAAAGTGCTGTTCAGCATGCCATGTTTATTAGTATTTAAATTTTCCCCAGCACTGCTATATTACTATGGATCAAATGGTTTTAGTTGGGTGAAATGGAAATATTTCCATATTTACTTTTATTTTGAACATGGCACCAGCTGAAGGACCAGAGTCCATCTTTGCTCTGTGTTTCACAGGAAATATTTAGGGTATTTTTGCTCTTAAAATGGATGATAACCCTTAAAAAAAGTTCACATTTGAGTAATTTTGTAGTGAAATAGTTAAAATAACATTTTTAAATGGTGATTGCATAAGAATTATTGTTTTATGGTGAAAAATTGAGCCCAGTTTTCATGCTCAGCCAAATGATCAATTAAATACTGCAGCCTGGAGAAGTGAACAGGGAGAATTCCCCAGAGTGGGGGTCCCTGACCCCACCCAGATCCCGGGGAGGCCCACGTGGTTCCCGGAGTGTTTTCCATGAACAGCCACTGCCAAAGCATTTTATATCAGCCATTCCTGCATGTAAATCCCCAAGTAACAGCAAAAACTAAACCAATCAAATGGCCCCACTTGGATATTCCCTTTATCCCCATCTTCCAGGGGAGGCATTCCAGGAGGAGGGGTGGGAAGTCAATTACTGAGCCCGTGGGTCACTTCTGTCGATCAAATGTTTATCAATTCTGGCACAAAACATCTCCTCGGCCCCAGGATTGCCTCGATTATGTCTCGATATGAGATTAATGCTGCCCAGCTCTCCCCTGCCTCCTGAATTGGAAGCAGAATTCCCATCATCTCCGCGGGAGCGCGAGGCCTTTCGGAGCCGCTCCGGGCAAACATTGGAGTTTCAGATTAAGGAGATAAGAACCAATTGACATAAAATAAGAACCACCTGGAATTTTACAGGCAGGCTCCAGAGGAACCCAGGCAGGAGCTTGGATTGGAGCTGGAATATGAGAAGGAATTGCAGTTCCCCCCTCCCCGAGCACCCCCCGTGTAGCAGCGATGCAGGTGAGTTAGCACCGAGCTCAGCTCCTAATTAGCCCTGCAGAGGAACTAATTAACCCAAGGTGAGCATGGTCTTAACCCAGCTCTGCCTTTCCCGGTGCCCGAGAGGTGCAAAATGTGAGTGGGCAGCGCTGGAGGCCGATTGGTGCCCCTGGGGCAGCTCTGGGGTGGCACAGGCCCCTCCTGGCACTGTCCCTGCATCCCAACCTCTCCCACTGCCTGAGCCTCTGGATTTGGGGAGCACCCGACTGCATTTCTGGGCAAAGATGTCCCATGGCAGAATCCCCGAGGTTGGAAAAGCCCTGCCAGCCCATGGAGTCCCAGCTGTGCCCCATCCCCACCTTGTCCCCAGCCCAGAGCTCTGAGTGCCACCTCCAGGAATTCCTGGGACACCTCCAGGGATGGGCACACCACCATTCCCTGCGAAGTTCCAATCCCTGAGCACCCTTTCCATGGGTTAATTGCTGCTGATGTCCACCCTGAGCCTCCCCTGGCCCAGCCTGAGGCCGTTCCCTCTCCTCCTGTCCCTGGTTACAGCACACCACAAACCAACTTTTCTACACATTCCCCACTGAGGAAACGTTATTGCAGGAAACAGGAAAAACAAATGATCAGCCAAAATTTATTCCTCTTTGGAAAAAAATACTGAGGGGATAAAAAAAAAGTCCCAATTTAATAAGAATTAGCTACATAGGTCCCATCACTTTTTAATAAAAGCAGAGTTACTTTTCCTAAATGTTTCCTTTTATTATTCACTTCATAAGATAATTTAAAATAAAATCATCAGATATTTAGACAATAAAATAACACACTGAAACCTCTACTCTTTCCTGCTGCAGTTTCCCTCCTCAGGACAGACCCTGAGCCAAGTGGTCCCAAGGATGCTCTGAACTGGTCCCTACCCTGGTGAGGAGAGCAATGGCCACACCTTGCACCCTGAGAAGGGAACAAGGGCTTAGACACTCACATGTTTTTCATTTCTATGTAATTTTTGGTATTTTAGCATTGGGAAAGGAAAGAAAATGAGGAAGAACTCGTCTCTGCCTCTTGGAAGAGGACGGGGAGAAGGACCTGGGGCTCTTCCCAATATCAGCGAGTGCCTGAGATGAGCTTTGTGCAATAAGCCCAGCCATGTCACCAGGCTCCTCTCAGACGATCTAAAGATTAAAGGCTCTATTCCTGGAGGGTTCCCGTGGCATTTACTCAGGGATTTTGATCAAGCTTTATGTGATGGGCTACCTAACACACCTCTCCCAACCTTAAGAGCTAACAGGAATTTGGTATCTCTCAACATGGATTTCTTGCTGTACTGGGGGATATTTGGCAAACATCTTGAGACTGTAGCCAGGCACAGGCAGGAGGGAAAATGAAAGAAGGGGAGAAAAGTGGCCAAAGAGTCAGAGCAAACACTGAGATTTGGAGGCAAAGTCTATGACTACAGAGCAAGTGTGGCTGTTAAATCCCCAGTTTAACTAATGGGGTGAATTTTCCATGGCCCAAGTCCATGGGTGCCCCAGGCAGCCAGACCAGGCACCAAAACAGCACCAGAGCCACTGCAGTGACTGTGACCTGCAGTGCCATGGGAAGGGTGGGACATGGTGCAGACACAGGGAATCCAGGAACATGCTCAGAGGTCTCAGTGCCACAAAACTCCGCAGAAGTTTACCGGGAAAGAGAGGTGCAACAAAGAGTTGAGGTTACCTGAACATCAAGTGCTTGTTACAGCCTCATCCAGCCCCACACAAAGCCCACAGCAGCCACAGAAACCCCTCTTCATGTGAAGATGATCAAAACCCAATCCAAACCCCAAAACCACACTGGAGTGTCCCTGCCCTTGGCAGGGGTTTGCAACTGCTCTTGAAGGTCCTTCCCAATCCAAACCATTCTGTTTCTATGAACCCCCAAAACCAACCAAACCACCCCCAACACAAACCCCAAACCAGAACAAAGACCCCCAGAGCAACAACAATCAATCATTTGACACCTGGCACTGGTGCATAAGGAAGAAAATCCAGAGGATGTTGAATAAAGAACCAACAGCAGCAGCAGCAGGAAAAGAGATTTCCTGGCAGTGCTGCCTCTCTGCAAGGAGCCACGCACAGCCCCTGTGTCACCAGAGGTGCTGTCTGCTGGTAAATACCCGCATTTTTTGGGAAATACCCGCATTTTTTGGGAAATACCCGCATTTTTTGGGCTTCTCAGCACGGCTGTGAACCACAGGTGGGTGTGGGCTGGCCTGGAGCACAATCCCCTCCCACACAGAGCAACAACCCCATCCCAGCAGAGGGAGAACGACCCCAAAGGCCTAAAAACCACTGCAGCCACAAAATCAACAGAAATGTTTGCTGTGAGGAGCGGGGAGGAAAAGAAGGGGCCACACAACTCGTGAAAGATCCACAGACAGAGTTTGGCTTTGCTAGGCCAGGCTGCAGATGGGGCTGCCCTGGGGGTCACGGGGGGAACCTCAGGTGTGAGGATTCCCCTGCGCTCTGAGGAGATTTAAAACCTGAAACCCATCATCTTCAAACCACCATCTTACACCAGCAGCCAGGGCCAGGCCGCCCCAGAGCTGTGCTGGCAGCAGCACACCCGTGTCACTGCCCAGGACAGGCGGCACCGGGGCTAAAACCCACAACACGTGTTTTAAATGGCTCCTTTGTCCGTGTCTTACACGGCTCCTTTGTCCCTGCGTTGAGGGGAAAAGTGGCTTTAACCTCAGTCCCACCCAGAGCTGCTCCAGGGGCCCGGCAGCTCGTCCAGGCCGGGAGCAGGGCAGGAGCAGGGCTCTCCTGGAGAACTTTGCCGCAGGAGTGCTGCTCTGCTGGGCTCAGGGGCTGCACAAGGCTACACAAAGCCATGGGGGTCTCCCCAAGCCCCTCGGTGCCACAGCCTGCCGGGGCAGAGCCCTCGCTTCGCCCACAAGCCACAGCCAGGGCCTGGCACCTTTGGGTTCCCCATCCCGTTCCAAAGCGGAGCAGTCCCTGCAGGCCAGGAACATCAGCTAGCCCGAGCAATTCCAGCTGTGCTGCTGCCAGAAGGGCTGCAGGGACACCTTCCCTGCTGCAGTGACACCTTCCTGGCTGCAGGGACACCTTCCCTGCTGCAGGGACACCTTCCTTGCTGCAGGGACACCTTCTCGGCTGCAGGAACACCTTCTCGGCTGCAGGAACACCTTCCCTGCTGCAGGGACACCGTCCCTGCTGCAGGGACACCTTCTCGGCTGCAGGGACACCTTCCCTGCTGCAGGGACACCTTCCCTGCTGCAGGGACACCTTCTCGGCTGCAGGAACACCTTCCCTGCTGCAGTGACACCTTCCTGGCTGCAGGAACACCTTCCCTGCTGCAGGGACACCTTCTCGGCTGCAGGAACACCTTCCCTGCTGCAGGGACACCTTCCTGGCTGCAGGAACACCTTCTCGGCTGCAGGGACACCTTCCTGGCTGCAGGGACACCTTCCCTGCTGCAGGAACACCTTCCCGGCTGCAGGGACACCTTCCCTGCTGCAGGGACACCTTCCCGGCTGCAGGGACACCTTCCCTGCTGCAGGGACACCTTCCTGGCTGCAGGAACACCTTCCCGGCTGCAGGGACACCTTCCCTGCTGCAGGAACACCTTCCCGGCTGCAGGGACACCTTCCCGGCTGCAGGAACACCTTCCCTGCTGCAGGGACACCTTCTCGGCTGCAGGAACACCTTCTCGGCTGCAGGAACACCTTCCCTGCTGCAGGGACACCTTCCTGGCTGCAGGGACACCTTCCCTGCTGCAGGGACACCTTCCCGGCTGCAGGGACACCTTCCTGGCTGCAGGAACACCTTCCCTGCTGCAGGGACACCTTCCTGGCTGCAGGGACACCTTCCCTGCTGCAGGGACACCTTCCCGGCTGCAGGGACACCTTCCTGGCTGCAGGAACACCTTCCCTGCTGCAGGGACACCTTCTCGGCTGCAGGAACACCTTCTCGGCTGCAGGAACACCTTCCCTGCTGCAGGGACACCTTCCTGGCTGCAGGGACACCTTCCCTGCTGCAGGAACACCTTCTCGGCTGCAGGGACACCTTCCCTGCTGCAGGAACACCTTCCCTGCTGCAGGGACACCTTCCCGGCTGCAGCCACGATCCCGGGAATCACCGGCAGTGCCAGCATCCCACAAAACCCCACGGAAACTCCAGGGCTGCGGCCCATCAGTTACAGCAGGGTTTAATCTCCCATTCTGAAGGCACTGGTTTTACTGGGGTGCTTTGAAAGGGTGAGCAGGCCCCGGCTGAGCTGCTCTATCTCCAGGAAAAGGCACCAGAGGAACTTTTAACTTCACACCCGGAGCAGGCTCGGGAAGCGCAGTGGAGGAGCCGGAGCTGTGCTCCCCTGCCCAGACCCAGGCAGCTCCAGGATGCAGGGATGGAGCAGCTCCTGCTACTGGAAAAGCCCTGGGAAAGGGAGAACCAGCACCTCGACCCCCAGCCAAACACCTGAAAAGGGTGGGGAGGGATGAGAGGGAAAAATATCGGGGCTAATATGAGGGAATTCAAGGCTGGTGGAGGGTGAGGGTTGAGACACAGAGAAATCTGCTCCACTTGTGGCTGAGAAATGCTCTGGGATCATCCCAGCTGGAGAGGGGAGAAAGGCTGCAGGAAGCAATTTGTTGGGGGCAAAGAGTATGGGGAGAGCCCCTGGCAGAGAAAAAGAGAGGAGAAAGGGATGAAAAAGGGTGGGAGAGAGCAGGGGAAGAGCTGGGCCGCATCAAAGAGAAGCAGCGGCCCTTGGGGGCTCGTGTGAGGTTTTATTTAAGTCCCCACTAAAAAGAAAAAATCAATTAAATTAACAAAATGGTTTACATTAGAATTCATCAAAAATACCCTTCAAAGAACAAAAACAGTTTTAAGAGGGTGATATTTCTGTAACTCTGTCTGCCATCCCTGACACATCCTCCCGGCTCTGGGAGGGCCCAGCTCCTGTGCCCGGCTCTGCCCCAGCACGGGGGGCAAGGATGAACCCCATCCCTGGGGAAGCACTACCTGGAATCCCTCTGAGAGCCCCTGGAATTCCCAGGGAATATTATCCAGCCCTGTAATCGCAACCTCACACCCCAGGGTTTGGATGCACTTCCCTGCTGCCTCCTCCCCTGCACCTACATCCCCTTTTTTTAACCTCCCCAGGGGAAACTGAAGCCTCATTTTGTAAAGTTCTAATTTATTATTGCCAATAGAGGCTTTTGCCTCAGAAATTTTCAGCTTCAGGACAGGCTTAAACTGAGGGGCAGCTTCCCAAAATGTGCATCCTTATGGAATCCCAGGATCTGGGTTGGAAGGGACCTTAAAGATGCTCTTGTTCCAACTGTGCCCTTGCACACTCTGGATGGGGGCTGGAGAGAGAGGAGAAACCCCACTGCTCTCATCAGTGAGAGCTTCTCACTGCCTCTTTTATTAATGCAGGTGTTAAACGCGACCACACATTCCTGACAATTTACATTCCCCTGCCTGAGCTGCGTGGACAGGTGGACAGGGAACAGGGAATTAAACCAGAGGACACCGTGGTTGAACATGCGGCGGCGTTTGTGTCCATGTATGCCTAAAATAAAGGTCTGGCAGCTAAAAATACCCAGGCAAGAGTGTTTCCTCACATCCCAGGCTGGTATTTCGTGGCAGAAATGTGAGAAAATAGATTTATTTTTTTATTGACTTGGAAGAAAATTGTCTATTTAAAAACCTGTCTGAATAGGGGATGGCACAATCTGTCCAAAGCTGTGATTCTCCCTCTGCAATCATCTCCCTCCAGTGAGTGCCTCTGGATTTGGGGAGCACCTGGCTGCATTTCTGGGCACAGATGACCCATGGCAGAATCCCAGGATCCCTGAAGCTGGAAAAGCCCTCCCAGCCCATGGAGTCCAAGATTTGCCCCATCCCCACCTTGTCCCCAGCCCGGAGCTCTGAGTGCCTCCTCCAGGAATTCCTTGGACACCTCCAGGGATGGGGACTCCAAACCTCCCTGGGCAGTTCCAAGGCCTGAGCACCCTTTCCATGGGGAAATTCCTGCTGATGTCCACCCTGAGGCTCCCCTGGCCCAGGCTGAGGCCGTTCCCTCTCCTCCTGTCCCTGTTCCCTGGGAGCAGAGCCTGATCCCCCCGCTCCGGCTGCCCCCTCCTGTCAGGGAATTCCAGAGAGGGAAAAGATCCCTCTGGATCCTCCTTTTCTCCAGGCTGAGCCCCTTTCCCAGCTCCCTCAGGAATTCTCCAGCCCCTTCCCAGCTCCCTTCCGTTCCCTGGACTCCTCCAGCCCCTCAGGGTCTCCCTTGTCCTGAGGGGCCCAGAACTGGACGCAGCCCTGGAGGTGACCCCAGCAGTGCCAGCACAGGGGGACAATCAGTGCCCTTCATCCAACAGGGTGGAGAGGAGGATCTTGGATGAGAAGAAGGATCTCAGATGAAAGGGCTGAGGAACAGCAAGAATATTTTCCCATACCCACATGCTGCAATATCCAAACCCACAGACTGATGAATCCCACCCCCAAGGAATTCCTCGGGATTCACACGGGTGCTGGGAAGTGGCAACCACCTCCAAAGCCCTTAAATAATCCCACTTTTATCCCTTCCCTCTCTGCTCTGGATCCGGCCGCCACCGCACACGAAGGGAATCGCAGGAGCCCCTCGGTGGCTGCGGCTCGGGCTCCTCTGCACCACAGCATTTGTCATTGCCACAGCAGCAGAGTTTAATTAAGTGTTGTGAGCAGCCTAGTGAGAAACACACTTTAAATTAAACCTCTGCTCAGGCAGCCCCTGGTTCTCTCCCTCCGGAACGATCAGCGGGGCCTGGGCAGAAATCCCCGCTCCCGAGGGAGCGGCAGCTCCCCGAGCCAGCAGCGCTCTGCCCTCCCCACCAGCCCTGATTAAAGCACGTTTCATTATCCCTCACTTTTAAACGAAGGCCAGAATTTACATGCCCACCACTAAACATTTTATTTACTCTCTGTGTATTAATGGATTACCAGGAAAATGCCCCCCGGTTTCAGGTTTAACCAAACCACTCGGCAAATTCTCCTTGGGTGCATCAAGAACTCGTTAGGGTAACGGGATAAATTATTTTAACACCTCAGTGGTAACCAACGGGCGCAAGTGCATAAAGGTTTGAATTTTCAAAATGTTTTTATAATTTTTTTTACACTTTTAGATTACGAGTGATATTTAAATTAACGGCGCGGGAGTGAGGAATAAGAGGGGAAAAAAAATCCCAACCTAAAAAGGATTTAATTGTGGGTTTTCCATTGGAGAGGAATATTTCACCCTACCTGGTCTTTCCAGGAGGAAGGATTCTGCTGCAAAATGATCCCCCTAAAAATCCCAGTTGTGAGGAGCAGGTAGGAAATACCCCAGTGGCATTCAGGTACCTTTCCTGCCAGCTGCAAACACTGATTTATCTCCTGGGAATTCAAACTGGCGTTGAGGCTTCTGGGGATAAATCCACATTTTCCTCACAAATACTGTGGCTCTGAGTGGGGTGGAGAGGGAAAACATTTGAGCCTTTGGATACCATGGAAGGATGCTCCAAAGACATCCCGGGGTGACCCTGACCCTGTTCCTGATCAGAGCCACCCCAGGCAGGGCTGCCCATGGATCCTCAGCCCTTTTGTGCTCAAACCTGGCCTCTGAAGAAAGGAAAGCTGGTGCTTTTTTTCACTGCAGACAATATTGTCTGAGATATTTTTGTCACCCCCTCTGATGCCTTCTTTTGTGGAATGGAAGCACAATTTCCCACCAAAATGAAGTTTTTGTAGCAAAAAAATATTTTTGGAATGATCCCAGTAAATAAATCAGGGGTATTCTGTTATAATAATTCATGGAAATCTCGAGATTTGAAAATTAAAATGAGGATTTTGGCTTTTCTGGGCACAGGGGAAGAGATCCAGACTTGGATATCAGTGGTCCAGAGCTGAGTATCAGCCCCTTGTGCTCAGCCTGGGCAGGAGGAGAGACTTTGGGTGGTGAGAGCTGAGCCTGGCTGAGCCCACCCTGAACCCTCTGCCCTTGTCCCTCCTGTACTGAGCCCAGGGTGTCTCCCAAAGGTGGGACAATCCATTTAAATTGCCACTCAGGGCCTTGACTCTGGAATTATTTCTGAGGTTAGGCAGCAGGAACTCCAGCTCCTCTGTCTGACAGTTTTCCAGCTCTAAACAAAAATATTGCTGGTCACATATTTTCTGAATATTCCAAGTAATCTCGAGATAAATGTCCAAGCTGTGGCTGCCCCTGGATCCCTGGGAATGTCCAAGGCCAGGTTGCAGCAGTCTGGGATAGTGGGAGATGTCCCTGCCCATGGTGGGCTGGGATGGGATTTAAGGTCCCTTCCATCCCAAACCAGTCTGGGATTGATGTGTACAAAGGGTGTCCTGGCTGTGGGGTTTTCTCCCAGTTCCAGGCACATCCCAGGGATGCCTCTCCCTCATTTCAGTCCGTGTTTCCCCAGAGCCTCGGAACATCGGAGAGAGGAAAACAATGAACCAATTTTATTATTCTTCAAGGGCTGGATGGGGCGGGGTTTGTCTAGCAGATAATGCCCACAGAGGGAATCAAAGTACTGGGAACAATGGAAAGACTCAGAGGAAGCAGTGAAGGGGCAGGAATTCATCCCCGGATCCCACAGATAGAGAAATAAATAAATAAATAAATAAATAAATAAATGTATGTTTCCACTCTGCAGCGCCAGCCAAGCCAGCACTCGAGCAAAATGCTATTTTAAAAAGCACCGAAGCATTTTCTAACTTATCCCCAGGGATTCACACTTTTAAAAAAGATAAAAAAAAAAAATCACGTAATTCACTGTTTTCCTTACGGACGCTCGGAGCAAATCCCAGCTCTGTGGAAAACACAGGGCCAGGAGGAGAGCCCTGAGCCCACCAGGATGGGCTCCCACCTTCTCCTCTCTCAGCAGCAGAGGTAACATCACCCGCCTGGGTTTGGTGTCACTGGCGTGGCTTGAAGGGGAAAGTCGCTCCAGTAAATGGAGAAAATGAAAGTGAGCATTTGATTCTCTGAGCACTCTCATGTGGAGGGGGCGATTTCTGTCCATTGGCCACTTTGTTTGGGCACTTACATCTATATTTCCTCTTATTGTGGCTCTCTCAAGTGTTTGATAGACTAAGATGGAGGCATTAATTGAATTCAAGTGTAGACACCTGAAGTATTTTTATTATTATTTTTAGTTCTCTCACCTTTTATTCCCATTAGCACAGAAACGTGCTCACGGTGGGGATTTCTGCCTGAAGGACACAAACAGGGCTGCTCACAGTTATTGAAATAAAACTACTTTACCTGGCAAAAAAAAAAAAACAAACCAAAAAAAAAACTGGTCCCAAACCACTTAAGCTGAAAAATGATTTAAAAATGGAACAAAACCCCTGTGTTCTCCCAGATTTCAGAGGTCTATGTTTTCCTACTCATGGTGTTGTACCAGACAAAATTCCAGCCCTGGAGGTGTCCAAGGAAGGCCTGGACGTGGCTCTCAGGGCTGACAAAGTGGGGATTGGGCACAGTTTGGACCCAGAGATCTGGAGGGCTTTTCCAGCCTCAGTGATCCTGGGATTTGGTGATCAGGGCATTGGGCTCAGGCAGTTTTGCCTTTCAGGAGTTGAATTTCTCCACTGGGGAGAGGTAAGGCACAAAGAGTTCATCTCCCTGGAGCAGCCAGAGCAGCCCCACAACCTCCTGCCTCCCCCACACATCCACAGAGGGGCACAGAGACTCTGAAATTCCATCTTTCCATGCTTAAAACAAAACTCAACTCTCTGAGAGGATGAACAGGACAAGGGACTGTCCGTGAGAGAGGGGAAAAGGGAAAGATGGAATAAATGTGTGTGTCCCTGTGCAGGGCAGGGCTGCACCCAGAATCCTGGCACCAGACACTTCTATTCTGGTTTGGGAACCAGGAACGTGAGAAAAGCAGCACAGAAAATCTGGAAAGGGAAACTGCAGGCAGAAAAGGGAGGGAGACTTAAAGGAAGTCAGAATCAAATACTTGGTGCCCCACAACCTGTCAGATTTATACAGGAGCCCACTATGAGATGAGAAATCAGATGAACGACAAAGAACCCTCTGTCCTGCTGCCGTGTCCCATTTTCTGACCCTCAGGCCCAGCTTTGGAAATGCTCTGTGTACTGAGATCCTGGGCAACTGAACAATATGTTAGAAACATGAAAATTTAACATAAAAATCAGGGCATGAGATTCCCCCGTCCCCTCTGAGGGAACAAAGGTGACAGCAGAACATATATATCCTAAATAGAAATGTTCCACACCTACAGCCAGACACCCCAGGCATTCCTGCAGAGTATTCCCCATTTGATCATTTTTCCCTAGCCCCAATCTCCTGAACAACATCACCCTGGAGGCTCCCAACAGGAGGGGGCAGAGGGATCCTGAACATCCCACAGCTCCCTCCGTGTGCTCCCTGCAGAGCAAAGCTGCTCACGCCTGGGGCTGGGCACCACAACCTTCCCAGCAGCAGCAGCAAACCCGGGATGTGCCACTGGAATGGGATCTCAGATTCCCAGCTCCTCCCACCCTCACTCACGGGATTACCTCCAAAACAAATTCTGTGCAAATCATCCAGTTTTTGGTGGAAGAAAAGCAAAAAAATAACCACACTACCCCCCTGTTCTATATTGAGAAATAAGCAAATAATTGGAGGATTCAATATAAAACTCTGTTTTCCCAACTCTTCTCCCAGGTCAGTGCCAGGTTGCAGAGCGGGAGTGGGAATTTGAGCACCACAAGCGAAATGCAGAGATGGAAACTGAAAAATCGCTGCAATTCCTGCTGCACACGTTGCATCATTAGCCTGGGATTTGAATGTGATCCATTGGGAGGGGTTTTATATCAAAATGCACAAACATATGGCGTGTGGGGAGAGAGAGGAAATTCCGGCAGAATTCTGAGTTACTGCGAGATTTCCAAGGAAAAAGACACGAGGAGCACATTTTTCAGCCTAGCACCGAAGTGCAGCCCCTTGTATTGATTTCAGTTCAGGGATTCAGAGAGCAGACAGGAGCCTCCAGAGGGCCATTCCCAGAATCCAAACTAGAAAGGCCCAGTTTGGCTGTTTAAAGGATGGGAATCCATGGCACCGGAAGGAAAACTCCAGCACCTGTGTGAATTCCATGCCTTAGCTGGAAAATGATACATTCTGCTCCTGTGTTTCTATTATTGAGCATTAATCATTTCCCTCAGCCTCTGTTTTTCTGACAGTTTAGGATTCAACCCAGAGGTTGTTCAGATTTTTCTCTTCTTGAGATTTTTTTTCACCTCACTTGAAAATGATGGGATGGGATGGGCTTTGAACCCTTTCCTGGGCCAAATAAGTGGCCAATTTAAGGTTACTTCAGCTTTGACCAAAAAATGCTGGATTGGCAGATGCTGGATTATGAGGTATTTTCAGCTACAGCTCCTGAAACAGGATTCTTCCATAGAGACTTTATCAAAAAGAGAAAAATAAAAGTGTTTGGCATGGGAGGGGGGCACAGGAGTAGAACAGCAAGAATTAGGGCCAGATTATGGCTACTACTAAGACTGGCTACACCCCAGCAATAAAGATCAGAAAAGGCTGGGTGCTGCAGGGCTTTCAGCCCAGATGGGCTCCCTCTGATTTGTACAGCTCCAACCAGAGACACCCAGGTGGCCTCTCCAGCCCCCTCAGGCCTGCATGCCCAGGGATGCTCCATCACACCCAGGGATGCTCCATCACGCCCAGGGATGCTCCATCACAACCAGGGATGCTCCATCACGCCCAGGGATGCTCCATCAAAACGTGCAGGAGCAGCACGAGGGGTGCAAGGTGTCCCAGGGGAGGTGTGAGGGGTGCAGGGGCCGCTGCAGCAGATCCAGGGAACATCAGCCTCGGCTCCGACCTCCTCCGACCCCGCGGCGCCTCAAGGCCCGTCCGCGTTTCTCCCACACGTTCATCTTTGCAGTGTCTGAGCCCCTCCGGAGCGGCTGCTCTCTATTTATTTATTTCCCTCGTTAATTGCCAGCACTATTAATGACTGCTGCTGCAGCCCAGTCCCTATTGCCAGCTCGATTATCCCGCTGCCCGTCCGTTCCCTGCAATGAGTTGTGCCACGGCACTTAAGAAGTCGCGAGCGCTCGCCCTCCGCGGTGGCGTTTGGCAAATGTGAAGTGACACCGGGACTTTGCTCGCCGGGAGAGGGGAGGACAAGGCCACCACCACCACGGGGAGGGATGAGGGATGGGCACAGCCGCTGTGGCAGCTGCCAAACCCGACCCCACCTCGGCCGGAGCTGCCGGAGCCGCGCGGAGCCCGACGGCAGAGCCGGGGTTAACGCGGCGGCGCAGCCGTGGCCGTGAACCTTAAACAAACTTCCAGCAGCATTTTCCTCGCAGCCGCCTGACATTTTTCTTTATGTTTCGTCAGTCATATCTGAGCGATCAGACAGCCGCCACACGTGGTACACCCACCAGGATTATTATCTCGAGCAGAGGCCCAGAGCTCATTGTAGCAGGCATGTAATTCTTTACAATGTATGCCACGTTAAGTGTGTTGGGTTATCTATTCAACAGCTGACTGAGCCGGGCTCTCAGCTCTCCTCAACAACCATGTAAGAAGCGATGACAATTGTACTACTTCATAAGGGCTGCATGCAACTCTGACACACACTTCACAGCAACCAGTCATCTATATAAACCAATTTCAAGAGCAAAATTGCATGGTGCCTCCACTCTGTTATAAACACAATGATATCCACTCAGAGCTGATAAATGCGCTGCATTTCTCCCGAGCTTTAAAGAACTGCTTCCCTCCCTGCTGCCCGCGGCTCCCGGCAGCACGGGGACAGCGGGAAGGGGACACCAGCACAGGGACGTTCCTCCTCCTCAGAGCCTGCATCTGATGAGCTGGGAGAGAAAACAAGGTTAGGCCTAATTAAGGTTTTAAATACTTCTCGACTCCAGAGCAATTTTCAAATTAATTACGGTATCTTTTCGTAGGATTAATGCAATGTAATCCTTGTTATGGAGTAAAATATCTATAGCAACCACCAAGTCCTTGAAAAAATACTTCAACACCAAACACTCCAACAAAGGGGGAGATTAAAGACTATCAGACAAATTAAACCCATTTTTCCTGGCTATTATGGCTGGGTAAAAGGGTGTGTGGAACCAGCAATGCTGGTTACGGATGTGCTGGCTCTAATTTTGGGAATTCTGTGAATTCCCACCAGTTTGAGGTGGCAAATGTCATTCCTGGACTGCAAGCAACAACTCAGCCTCCTGCACTGAGCATGGAACCCCCCCAGTGTCACAGTGCAATGAAAAGATGAAATATGGCTACAGCGATCTTGATTTAATGAACCCTGTAATTGAATACCCAACCAAATAGACATCCTGATAAAACACAACAAGGAGTGTTGTTTTTTTAATTCAGATAAAGAATAGGATCAATCTCTGTTTGTTTGCATTGTTCAGCAGCGCTACAGGAGAGTTTAAAAAGTGATCGAGAGGCATCCGTAGGTGATCCTGCCTTGCTGTGTGCTGTAGAATAATGTAAATACTATAAAAATCAACAAAATAATTTAAAAAAATAACATTTCCTCATTGCTATTAGGCTGCCTTTTTTTTTCAATCCTGACCACTGAAAACACACCCCAAGGTTCATCCCAAACACATGGTGCTGACTCCAAAGGCTGTTGAAGATGAGTCCCAGCCAAGGTTATCCCTTGGAGCTGGGATGCTCTGGGACAAATCCCCAGTGCTGTGCCTGGGAAGTGGTGGCTGGGGAACGGTGACAGGGTGGGGAAATGGGCCCAGAGCAACCCCTGGGGTTCACTAATGGGGTGCAAAGTCCCGGGACACAAAGGGCCAGGAAGACATGGACGGCTGAGTGAGGCCAGGGAAGTCCACAGGGTCCAGAGCGTCCATGGGAAAACCCAAAATTCAGCAGGATCTTAAGCAACCACCCAGCCCCAAGCTCTGAGGCTGCTGAGCTTTGAGGGGGGTGGCCAGAGCCCCTCAGCTCCTGCCAACCCCAGCACCCCGATGGACCCACAGCCTGACCCCAGAGGCCAGAGCCTCTCTCCCTGCAGAGCAAAGCTGGAAATGTAAAACGCTGGATTGTTCTCAGCCTGGTTTGGATCTTGGAGGGAGCAGGACAGTGACACACAGGGGCACAGGACAGTGACACTCCAGGCCATGAGCACAGGACAGTGACCCACAGGGGCACAGGACAGTGACACTCCAGGCCACAGGCACAGGACAGTGACCCACAGGGGCACAGGACAGTGACACTCCAGGCCATAGGTACAGGACAATGACACTGCAGGCCATGGGCACAGGCTGAAGGTCCAGGTGGCCGCACAGACCCTCCCTGGCTCTCCGTGTTTCCCCTGCTGTGCCCCAATCTGAGCCCTCCCAAGTGTTTGTTCCCTTTGCTTTCTGCAAAAACCTTCCAAAATCCACCTTTCTGCGCTGCTCAGAAAATGAAGTTTTGTGCAAGCCTCACACTCTCCTCCCTGAGAGTTCCTAGCCCTGACTCATCCTTCCACAACCGAATTTATTTTTAAGGAAACAATTAACGCTGATCCACAGGGAAAGGCTTCCCAATCCCGAGCTCTCCGTGCAGTTACGGCTGAGAAGAGCGGGCAGAACAGGCACCGGCTCAGAACTGACTTTGCTTCCTAGATTGGTCTACAATCCTCATTTTACTCTAATTTAACCTTTCCTAGTTAATTTATATCGGTTCAGCTTGCCAGCCTGTACCTGCCAGAGTAATCATCTCCCATCAAGGGGCTGGGCGTGGACAGGGCTGCTCTCTGTCGGCTCCGTAACCAACACACCTAATTAAAGTCCTTAAAAACCTTTAATGTGACAAGACGAGACAGGAACGGCCAAGAAAAATAAGAGAGGATCTTTCAATTACTTTAATCACGCTGACTTTCAAATCCCTATCAAAACAGGGCGCGGGCTGAAACTTTGCGCAGTTTTCCCTTTTCCAGGAGGCTCCCGGTGCCCGTCCCGGCGCGGCCGAATCCCTTCTCCCTCTCCCTTAATGAGCGCGGCTCCGACGGGAAGGGAAAGTAAATACAGAAAGTGCTCGTAATAAATGATTAAATTGTCCTCCAGGCACGTTTTGCATGTGAATATAAAAGTTGCGATTAATAGGTTATCTCGCCCATTAACAAAGGCTCCGGCAAACACCGGCCAGCGTGGCGGGCTGTGCCAGCCCTTTCTGCTTTCAATGGAGCGCAGTGCTCGCTGCAGTCCCAAATTCCGGCCAACAAGGCCATCAAAGCCGGCAGATTGCGGCTTTTCCACCCCGGGGGCTCCGTGCCCATTGTGAGCCTCAATGCCCCCACCGGGCTGGCGATTAAGAGCGATTTAAACAAAAAAAAAAAAAGCCGACGCGGAAAACAATGGCCCGTGCCGGGGGCAGCGGGAATGGCTCCGGGCGGGGGCACAGCGGCAGAGGGGGCACATGGAGCTGCCCCATCCCCTGCCCGCGGAGGGCAAGGGGCTCCAGGGCCTGAGCCCACCCCTGGCTGAACCCACGGATGGGTTTCACCCCAAAGCTGAGCAAAGCCCGTCCCCAGCTGCCCCCGGGACGGGCACCGAGCGCGGGGCTCCGTGCCCCCAGCGCCGCCGGGGTGGCACCGGGGCATCACCGCCTCTGCCATCCCAGCTCGGGCTGCTCCCTGCCCGCCTCGCCCCTGGAGCAGCGGACACAGCACAGGGAAGGGCTGCAGAGCCTTTCCCCCAGCAGCCACTGAAGCGCTCCCGAGGAAATGAGGAGGGAATGTGGTTTTGGCCACCAAAAATCCACCGCCACGACAAATGCTTCGCATCCATCCCATTTCTTCCCGCTCGCAGGTTTTTAATCCTCTCTTAAGCACTTTTAAAGTGCCCAATTTTTGTCTCATTTGAATTTAAATCAGCTTGTATGGAGAACTTGGAGAACTTTTTTTTTTTGAGCGAGCTTGTTTGGCAGGTACATTTTCCCGAGATCACCCAGCTTTAATTTTAAATTTCAAAAGCCTTGCGTTTAATCCCTTGAGCTGGCCTGGTACCTTGCACCATCTGTTCTGGGGTTTTGTTATAACCGAGAGCACCTGCAGAGTTTTGCAACATTTCAAGCTGTCTGTGGACTAAAATCAAAATAATTATAATTTTCATAAACTAAAGACGGCGATTCAGACGCTGCAGCCCCGATTTTCCACACCAAGCCTCTGCACCGGGAGCGTTTCCCCGGCACGAGGGGGTTTTGTTCCTGCTGCCAGCGGCTGCTCCAGGGGCAGCCAGGATGTGGCACCTGGAGCCATCCCTCCGCATCACTGCTGCAGCCTCCGGGCAGGAGAAGCCCAGCTCCTGCCTCTACAGCTGGGACAGGCACCGAAAGAGCAGGAAATGGCCTTTTCCAGCGGCCACGCTGCTCAGGGAGGCCGTGACAAAGTGTTGGGGCCATCCCTGGCCATCCCTGTCTGCTCCACGTTTCTCGGTCCAAAGGCATCTCCCGGCGCTTGGTGGGTAGGAAAGGTTTTCTGCTACATTGGGCAAACTAAAAATCCTTTAAAGAGCTGGTGTTTGTTTGGACTTCATTACCCAGAGCTCTTCATTACGGATAAACCCCTCCTTAGGGCACGCTGGATGGTTTTACATGGAGCACGGGATCTCACCAGGAGGATGGGGAGGGCTCATCCCAAACTGCCCAGAGTGGATCCCATGGTGGATCTGCAGCGCTGCCTCCCACAGAGGCTGGACAGGATCTTGTGGGAGTGGAAGGAGAGCCCCAGTTCCTGCTGGACGTGTCCCCCAGGCCCTCTGGGGTGTGTCCCTGTCTGAGGAGAGGTGTGAGCTCCTCATCCTCACCTTCATCTCCCTTCTGAAGGGGCAAAGCTGGGAGTCCTTGGGCGCTTGGTCCTTGCTAAGCAATGGATGGACAAAAAAGGTGGAAAAGAGTTTTTACAGAATCATGGAATACCCTGAGTGGAATAGCCAGATATGGACTTCTCCTCTTGCCCAAGCAGCTGCCCCAAAGCCCACCTTGCAAAGAGCAGCCCCTGCTCTTGCACTCCTGCCTGGAGCCTCCTCCTGCAGCTGGGCTTGTGCAGAGAGGCCGAGGCAGGAAGGGCTGATCCTGCAGGAAAGGCTCATCCCTTGCCCCAGTCTGGATCTCCACCTTCCTATTCCCATGAAAATGGAATATAATGAAATGAGCTGCAATGAAATTATATATATATAAAAATAAACTCCTGCCACTGGTGTGAGGCAGCCCCGTGTCCCAGGAGCCGAGGCAGGAGGGACTCACCCCCCTCTGCAGTTTGGGGTTCCCAGCCAGGCCTGGGCTGTGTCTCCATAGGGCAGCTCCGTGCTCCGTGCAGGAAGCAGCACCCTGGGCCCATCCCCACCTCCCAATCCCCGTTAAAAGTCACGAGGCTCTGCCTGCACCAGAAATAGTTTGCTGAGGCAGGCGATGCGGGGATGGCAATGAAACCCAATTAAACCGAGTGGATGCCTGGAAGGACGGATGTTCACAGGAAATGGAGAGCTCCCTCACATCCAGGGTTACCTGGGCTGCACACGGGAGAAGGGCAGGAGTGGAAAATGCTTGAGCTGAGGTTGCCCTGTGCCTTTGGGGCCCTCGTGACTACAGAATTCTGAGCAGGGGGTGAGAGGGAGCAAACCCTACAAAACCCTGCAAAAACCCCACAAAAACCAACCCCTCACTGCTGGGCCAAAGAAAATCTGGAGACACCACAACCCCAAACTCCCCACAACTCCCTGGCAGGAGGGTGGGACCTTGGGCTCTGCTCCCAGGGAACAGGGACAGGAGGAGAGGGAACGGCCTCAGGCTGGGCCAGGGGAGGCTCAGGGTGGACATCAGCAGGAATTTCCCCATGGAAAGGGTGTTCAGGGATTGGCAGGGGCTGCCCAGGGAGGTTTGGAGTGCCCATCCCTGGAGGTGTCCAAGGAATTCCTGGAGGTGGCACTCAGAGCTCGGGGCTGGGGACAAGGTGGGGATGGGGCACAGCTTGGACTCCGTGGGCTGGGAGGGCTTTTCCAGTCTCAGGGATCCTGGGATTCTGTGGAAATTCCAGAAGGTTCTGGGGCTGAGGCAGCACAGGAAGGGTGGGTGGGTCCAGCTGTGTTGGCACTGAACACTGTGGTGGCATCAATTGTCACCTGTGGTTGGCACACGGGGACAGAGGGGACTAAAGGTCACCTCAGCAATGGTTCCACCGGGGAGAGATATATTATATATACATTATATATTATATATTATATATTATATATTATATATTATATATTATATATTATATATTATATATTATATATTATATATTATATATTATATATTATATATCTATTATATATATATCTATTATAGCATAGATGTTACACTAGTGTTCCATTAGTACTGCTTAGCTTCTAAATCCTGACGGAAAATTAAATGCGATAAAGTCCAAATGTTTTGCCCAAGAACCCAGGAATATTTCAAATCTGGTGACAGCTGTGCAGTTCTGAGCTACAGAGTCAACACTTTGCCTTTCCTTTTTATGCTCCCAGAAAAGAAATTTGTATTTTCTTTATCCCTTTTATTTGTATTTTATGTATTTCCTACAGGTTCTTTATTTCCTTATTTCACTTTTATCCCTTCATTCCTTCCTCTCTGAATACAAGGGAGAAATTTCAAAATTTTAAAGACCGAAATCTGTTTTTCTTTCCTAGATAACTCCCTAAGCTCGTGGTGCATAAAACTGGGATTCTAATATTTTTAAAATCAATAACCAAATACTGAAAAAGAAAAAAAAAATATATTAAAAAGAACAAATAATCTCGGTTTTCTATTTCCATGAAAGGCACTATACGCTGTATTATCCCCCTTGCAATTTTGTGATTTATTTCTGGTCACTCTGGGCTCTTGGAAAGAGAAGCAAATGGGATTAGGATATCAAATGTTGGGATGTTTCCTGCATTTATCTGCCTGGCGAGGGGCTGGAGCCGAGCAGGGGCTAATGGAAACCGTGCACCCCAAACTCAGCACGACGGCTTCAAAGGGAAATCCTTTTGCTACATGGATCCTATTTGTGTGGGGAAACCCAATTACTGCGGGGTTCTTGTACCTCCCTCTCGTCTTTTATGCTGCTTTTTGCTCCAAGTGCTTATTCCGATTTGATAACCCCGGCACAAATAAAGTGTCACCCCCGGCTCTTATCTCCCGACTCGCAGCTTTCCAATTTGTCTCAGTTAGTTCAGAACTTGACTCCTTATTAATTACCCCCACGGGGTCCTGCAGGGACCGGGGCTGCAGCACCAGCTCTGCCCCCGGCAGGTATCGGGGAAGGGCTTGGAGAACAAATCTCAGAGAGACAAAAAAACCCCACAAAAAACCCCAAAACCTAACAAAAAACCTCCGCAAAACAAACCAAAACCTAACAAAAAACCTCCACAAAACAAACCAAAACCTAACAAAAAAACCCCACAAAAACACCACCAACAACCAATAAAGACCCAGAAAAAAAATCCCCTCAAAACAACAACAAAAATAAAAACAAAACAAACCAAACAAACCAACAAAATCAACTACCAAAAAAAAAACCAAAACAGAAAAAAACCCTCAAACCAGCAACAAAAATAAAAAACAGAAAAAAAGAACCCAAAACAGCAACAAAAATTAAAACAAACCAACCAAAAAACCCCAAAGTAAATAAACAAACCAACCAAAAAAAACCAAAACCAACCCAGAGTAAAGAAACCCCCAAATATTTTGGCCACATATCTTGACTAGATTTGAACAGCAAACCAGAGGTGAAAAGATGTCCCAGGCATCACCAGATATTTCATTCCCAACTCATTCCAGAGCCCAGCCATTTTGGGTTCATCCCTTCCACGCCCTGCCCATTCCATGGCATCCTTTGGGGACGCTGCTCTGCACCCCAGGGATTTTCTCCCCGTGATTTCCGATGCTGGAAAATCCTCCACATTCCCAGAGCACATCCCAGTTCTCAGCCCTAAGGAGCTGCTGCAGTTTTCCCAGGCACAGAGCCTAAATCCAGAGTGGCACAGGGAATAAAGGCGAGGGATGAACTCGTGTTTGGGCTGTTTGCAGCTGGCTGCCCCTGCCTGTCCCAAAAAGGGGTGAAAATTGGTATCCCAATCCCATATTCCCTGATAAAGCCACTCTGATGTCCCAAAATCTCACTTTAATATAGAAACTTTGCTGGAGTAACTGAAGAGTCCTATAAAATCTATAAAATCCTTCTGCTGGAAACACCCTTCTCAGGGATCTGCTGCCCCTGTCCAGGGATATCCTTTGGAAAAAGCACACGGCTCTGGAACACCAACACCCAGGTGGGGCAGGGAAGGAGAGAAGGGAGCAGCATTTCTGGACGAATCAGACATTTACCCCGAGTTGTTTAATAAAAACCAACTGAAACAATGTAAAAGCTGCCCAAAGTCTTCTCATGAGAGAGCCTGGCCAAGGATCCCGGTGATTATTCCTGGCATCCGTTAATTAGGAGCCGCATTTCCACAGAGCAGTGAGAGAGGATAAATACTCAGCCACCACCTCATCTGAGTGACCCAGCCCCAATTCCAGTGTTAAACAAATAGAATCTGATTTGCAAAGTACATTATTCAATATTTTAGCCATTAACTGCTGCTAAAATAATTCAAGGCTCCAATTGGAGCTGTCTGTATTTGGATTATTTCCAGCACAGTCAGAGAACAGCACTTGGCATCAATTAATGCCCAGTTCTCACCCTGAACTTCCAGCAGGAATTTGTGATGTCCAAGCCAACCCTCCCTGGATGAGGGATGGACCCATCCCCACCTGGGTGCAGGTGGCTGCTTTGTTTTGGGCATTTCCTTATATTTTAATTAATGTCATCAAGAAGAATCTATTGATTTTCTAAGCTGGTTTTTAATGAATTATCACACCCAGAGCCGGTGGCTTTTGAAAAATCTTTGCTGCCGTGTGCAGGAAGGTTTTCAAAGCTTAAAAAAAAAATAAAATAAAATAGGAAAAGAGGAAGCAAAAGGAACGTTTCACCCAGTTCTGACGCTCCCAGAGCCCCGAGTAGTTAATTTATGGAATCTCCTGTTAGTGAGTGAACAAAGGTAAAAATAACAGGCCAGTTATAAACTGGTGCTGTGATGACATCGTGAATTATTTAAAAAGGGCACATGGAGTGTGACCAGCGAGCCATCAATCAGAGCAGACAGTGATGAGAAAAAGAGGTTTCAGTCACTTCCTCCCTGGCAGCAGAACAATCCCTCTCGCAGGTACCGCGGCGCCAATGACCCGGTGTCACCGCATTGTCCCCGTCCCCTTTGAAGGGCCGGAGCGGCTCCTCTCAATATTGGAAGGCGAGGAGTAAATAAATCCCGGCCTCAGCTCTGCCTTCCCTGCACACCTCAATTTGTCTGACAATGGGCAGGACACGGACGCACAAATCTCTTCAAGCACCGATGAATTTTTTATGGCTGCTCCAGTCCGGCGGCAAAGGACGGGCTCTAAATGGGAGCCCCCGGAGACAGAGCCCTGGGAAGGGTTTTGTGTGGGATTCAGCCCTTCCCGAGCTCTCCTCGGGCCCTGCCTCGCTCCTGGAGCTGCCAAAGTGCCCCGTGCTGGGGCCTGTCCCAAAGGGAATGGGAGCCCCTTCCGCAGGGAATGGGAGCCCCTTCCACAGGGAACGGGAACCCCTTCCATATGGAATGGGAACCCCTTCCACAGGGAACGGGAACCCCTTCCACAGGGAATGGGAACCCCTTCCATATAGAATGGGAACCCCTTCCACAGGGAATGCAAACCCCTTCCACAGGGAATGGGAACCCCTTCCATAGGAAATGGGAACCCCTTCCACAGGGAATGCAAACCCCTTCCGCAGGGAATGGGAACCCCTTCCGCAGGGAATGGGAACCCCTTCCGCAGGGAATGGGAACCCCTTCCGCAGGGAATGCAAACCCCCTCAGCTCCCACCACTGCCAGACACCGCAGGCTTAGAAACAGCCACTGCAAAACCTGCCTTAATCACCCAAACCCAAACCTGGTTTAACAACCAAAACCCAAACCTGCCTTAATCACCTAAATCCACATCTGCCTTAATAACCAAATCCCAACCTGGTTAAATCACCCAAACCTGCCTTAATAAACCCAAATCCCAAACCTGGCTTAATAAACCCCAATCCCAAATCTGTCTTAATCACCCAAATCCCACACCTGGCTTAATCAACCCGAACCCCAAACGTGGCTTAATCCAACCAATTCCAAAACCTGGCTTAACCCACCCAAACTCTCCCCTGTCTTTCAAAGGAAGCCAATCTTGCAGCTGAGCTGCTGAGTGTGGAGGAAGAGGGGAGAGGAAAAAGCCCTCCAAGTTTGAATTTGAGCTGGATTAAGGTAGGACAGATTTCTTCCTGATGTTCCCTGGAATTCCATCCCAAACTTTCCCTGAGATCCCAGTTCAGATGTTGGATGCTCCTAATGAGCTCCTGGATCCCTGCAGCTGCAAGGACAGCACCCGAAGGAATAAACTGTGCACAATTCCAGCTCTGTACAACAGAGCTGCTCCCAGCAGCCCAGGGATGCTTCCATGGTGTCCCAGGGATGCTTTCCCAGCCTGAATCCCCAAGGGATCCTTTGCCAAATTCTTCCAGCCCCATCACAGAGCGCTGGCTCTGAGCACACAGAGCAGGTGACGCGGGGTGTGGGGATGAAGGGATGTGGGGATGCTGGGATGAGAGGATGCAGGGATACAGGGATGAGAGGATGCAGGGATGCAGGAACACAGGGATGTGGGGATGCAGAGATACAGGGATAGGGGGATGCAAGGACATAGGGATGTAGGGATCTAGGGATGCAGAGATGCAGGGATGTATGGATACAGGGATACAGGGATGAGGGGACACAGGGATACAGGAATACAGGGATACAAGGACACAGGGACACAGGGACACAGGGATGAGGGGACACAGGGACACAAGGATGAGGGGACACAGGGATGAGGGGATGAGGGGATGAAGGGATACAGGGACACAGGGATACAGGGATGAGGGGCTGCCTCCCCTCCCGCCCCGGCCCCTCTCAGCCCCGAGCCCATGGTGCTGCCCCTCCGAGCCCCCAGCCCTTCACCCACTCCTGATCCTCAGCCCCGCTCCAGCAGCACTTCCCAGGAATCCATTCATCTCCAGGGAACCTTGTACCACTCCAAACCTCTACTCTGCCACTTAATTGTTCCTAACAGGTAAATCAAAGGTAAAAGAGAACTAATTAATTTTCCAGCTCGGTTTTATTTTACTGTTACTGTTTGCAGAAAATAGAACTAAACCCCATTAGTGTTAAGGTAAGACCATGAAACAACATAATATAATGCAAGAAAGACATTTAATAGCGTGGAGGAATGTTAAATTACTAATTAACTCCAAGTTCCTGGATAAAAAAGCCGAGTAATTTACAGGATTATTGCAACGTGCAGCTCAGATTGCCACGAGGGTCAGCTCGGGAGCATTTCCTGCTATTTCCTTCAGCGGGGTGGTTATTGTAGAATTCCTCTCACATTAAAACCCACTGTCCTTACCCACAGTTCAGTGCTGCTAATTAGCAGCCGCTCAGCTTCCCCAGCAGTCATTTTTTTCCACGAGAAGCTGCCAAATGTTCCCAACTGCTCAAGATGCTCCCCAGCCCCACTGCGAGTGTCCGGAGCCGGCCCGGCCCCGCTGCCCCCGGGCTCAGCCCCGGCCGAGGCAAACCCCGAGCAGACCCCGGGTGCTGCTCTTTGTCTCGGCCAGGAGGGTCGGCAGAACCCTTCTGGCGCCTTTGGCTGAGCTACAGAACTTGGGAATGTCTATTTTTTCCCTCCTCTCTCTTCCCAAAGACGCAAATCCTGCTCAGGCGCTCGACACCGCGAGCTCTCCAAGCTGTGGGATTTTTCCCTTCAAAAGCAACTCTTTCCACATTCTATTTAAACTTTTATTCAAACAAGAAAGCCAGGAAAGGCATCTTTTAGTTTTTCCCTAAATATATAAGAAGAATGCCCGAACTTTGATGAATAATTGATTAAATAAAGCATCTCCCATCAAAGGCAGGAAGAGGAGCTGCTCCACAGAAAGGCTCCGCTATCAAACAGCACTTTGTTGTCTTAAACACTGCTCAGATCTGCAGCATTACAGAGCTCGTGGCACATTCATGCTGCAGGTTATAAATGACAGCAAAGAGTTGTTTATTATTATAATTATAATTATAATTATTATTATTGTTATTATTATTATTATTGTTTTTATAAAAGGGAATTAGAATTCAGCTTTTATTGGTTCTAATTAACCCCCAGCAGTTTGCAGAGGGAGAAATTTGGCCGAGAATCACTGAGCCTCCTCTTTTCCTCTCCCTTTTGTTGGCTTTATGACTAATTTATGTTTAACCTTCTGGAGAATCCATGGTCACAAGACACTTTCTGAAAAAATTCAAAGCAACTTTGGCTGTGTCCAATAGGAGGGCAAAAGGTCTGGGGAGCTGGGGAAGGGCTGGGAATTGAAAGAGGCGGCACGATCTTCTTCACCTCCTCTCCACGGCACTGAGAGCAATCAGGAAACAGCCACTAATTGCTTCATCAAAATTAAGCTTCTCCATCTTCATACCAATTATTTCCCCGTGGCTGTTTAGAGTTTCGTGTGCCTCCCATCCACACGAAGGGAAAAAAAAAATAAACCAGGGATGTGAATGGCAGAGCATTTCCCAGGATGGTGAGAGCGGGATCAGGATTTCAGGGCTCACCTCTGGAATTCCTCCTCTGAATCCCCGAAGTTCCCTGAAACACAAAGCACCTGAATGTTCTGGTGCTGCATTTCCACATGAGAAAGGATTGTAAAATTTACTTAGGACAAGGGTGAGAAATTCCTTGTGCTGACAGGGATAAATCCATTCAGTCGAGGATCAAAACAGTAGCCCAAGGGTAACAAAGAACAAGTGTCAACCACATTTGCTCTAAAGTGCCACAAAAATCCCCCCTGGGAATTCCAATCATGATGCTCTAGAACTATATTTATAGAAGGTTTTTTTTTTAAAAAAATGAGGGAATGTAAAAGGCAAAAGGGCTACGTTGGGAGGGGGAAGAACTTTTAAACGGGTTTAATTTTTCCTTCCAAATACAACGATGGAGTATTTAAACATGAATTTTAAAAGTATTTTAAAATATTTAAATATTTACTCAGTGCTCAGAAAGACCTTTCTTATTCTCTGTAATGTGCAGGGATCTGCATTTCATACCAACGAGTGAATATATAGAAATATATATATTATATACATTGTAGATGTACAAATACACTAATATCAACATGCACACATATATCCTATAAACACACACATATAATATATAAACACACAAATATATCGTATAAACACAATTACATATTATTTTAAATATATTCTTTTATATTTAAGTGATGATCTTTGAATTCTGTTTCTTTTTGGGAGCAAGATGCTCTCTGTGCTCCTCAGGGATGACAAACAGCTCCCTGCACATCCCGATGGGAGCAGCATTCCCTTCCCAATCCCGGGCTCATGACTCCCCAGAGCCTTCAATGTGTTTAACACGGAGCTGTTTGAGCACATTTTACCTGCCAGAAACAGCACTGACACCTCAGTGTCAGAGCCAGGGGAGTCCAGCCCAGGTTTCTGCTCTGGGGATTGGGGTTTTTCTGACTTTATTGTGCTCTTTCGCCGCTCTGGTTCCATCCATTAATTATTCCAGCATCATTTTCACTCCATCCTTTGCAGTATCTTGGCAGAGAACAGAGTGATGGGAGTTTGCCACAGAAATATCCAGATATATTTTTAATATGAGCCTCATATTTCTGTGCCATTGGGGAAGTTAAACTGCAGATGGGCAGAGGAGGCGACTCCTCCCTGCGAGACTCCAAAACGTCCTGGGTGCAGCTGAGAATCTTTGGTTATTTTTCCAGAAATGGGATTTTTTTTTCCCTGCTCTCTGGCAGAGGCAGCCCATGAGGAGCCTATTTCCAGACTGGGTTCCTGTCCCAGGGAATTATTGACTCAGCCCACGTTCAGCACAGATCCTGTGTGCTCCTGCAGGGGCAGCACTCACACCCCCAGGCACAAACTGTCCGTGGGACTGCAGAGCCAGCCAGGAGGAGAGGGACACCAGTGGGCAAAATTAAACATTTTCGAGCTACTTTTCATGTCGAGGGAGTACAACATGCCGCAGGTCACCACTTTTTCCCCCACTTTAAAATAAGCCCCATTTAAAAGATACCGATCCCGGGGTTCCCAGAGCTCCGCGCTGCTTTAGCTGTTTGTGCATTTTATGAGCTCAGGTCATCCCAAAGTGTCTCAAAGGCGCTGCCACCGCGCTGGTGTGAGCCAGAGAACGCAGAAAACTACCCTGAAATGTGGTTTCGAACTCGGTCGGGGTTTTTCCTACATTTCATAACCTGAAATGCTCAATTTCCACAGATTCCCGCCCATCCCGCTGGGCTCCATCCCGTCGGGATGCAAACCCCGCGGGCTCCGGGAGAGCATCCCGGTCCTGTCCCTGGCACCGGGCACGGCAGGGCTCATTCCCGGTCCTGTCCCTGGCACCGGGCACGGCAGGGCTCATTCCCGGTCCTGTCCCTGGCACTGGGCACGGCAGGGCTCATTCCTGGTCCTGTCCCTGGCACCGGGCACGGCAGGGCTCATTCCCGGGACAGCTTCCCGGCCACCGGGCACGGCAGGGCTCCTGCCCAGGGCCGTGTCCCTGCCGTGCCCGCTCCGCTCGGCTCCCGGCACGGGCAGGGATGCGCGGGATGCTCGGGATGCGCCGAGCCGGGAGCGGCTCTAATCGAAGTGGCAGAGCCGTCAGCGCCCATCCATCGCATCCTGCCCCGGCCGCGCTGGGAACTGCCGGGATAATCACCCCGGTGCCGCTGAGAACTGCCCGGATAATCACCCCAAAGCCGCACGCTGTTCCCAGCCGCTCGCATCTGCCCGTTCCAGCCGAGCATTCCGTAAACAACCCCTGGAAAACACCTCGGCCCGCAGCTCTCCTCTGTTGCCCCACAGCCACGGTGATTCCCGGTTCCCACTTGGAAAACCGATAAAGAGAAAGGCGACACCGACAGCGAGAGGTTCTGTGTGAGCAGCATTGTTATTCCCACATTCCTCATTAACGCTCCCATTCCAGGAGTGGGAAGCAAATCAAGCGCTGACTCCAAAGGCAGCGACGCTGCCTAATGCCCGGGAGAAGGCAGGAATCCATCCTGCCCCTAACCCGGAGAAGGCAGGAATCCATCCTGCCCCTAACCCGGGAAAAGGCAGGAATCCTTCCTACCCCTAACCTGGGAGAAGGCAGGAATCCATCCTGCCCCTAACCCGGGAGAAGGCAGGAATCCATCCTGCCCCTAACCGGGAAAAAGGCAGGAATCCATCCTGCCCCTAACCCGGAGAAGGCAAGAATCCATCCTGCCCTTAACCCGGGAAAAGACAGGAATCCTGCCCAAAGCCCAGGAAAAGGCAGGAATCCATCCTGCCCCTAACCGGGAAAAAGGCAGGAATCCATCCTGCCCCTAACCCGGGAGAAGGCAGGAATCCTGCCCAAAGCCCAGGGAAAGGCAGGAATCCTGCGGAGATGATCTGGTTAAGAGGGAATATCCAGCACCGGGCAGGATTAAATCCAGCAAGACAGGAATCACCTCCAGGGAGGAAAAGTCAACAAAGGGACTGGGCAGAACTGGGTGTGCATTTATAGCAGGGCAAGGATGCCTTGGGTTTAAATTTCTGCTAAAATGCTGCATTCAGACAACACCCAGAACTCCACAGCATCAATTTCTCTGGTCTGTTCACTGAATTTAGCTCAGTTTTTGAAAACATCCTTGCTCTGAAATGAATTTATTTGCAACAAAAGCAAAATGCTTCCTTCCTGTAACAAAAATCCAGATAAAATTTATCAAGCTGGAAAACCCCCTGGTGAAGGTGAAGCCTGTGTGTCATGGGGAGGGATTCTCTACCCCAGGGTGCAATTTATGTTGATTTTTAAAAGTGTTCAAATAACAGGTAGACCTTGGTAACGCCAAACTTCCACAACTCTTCTGGAAGGAAAAGGAAAACTTCTGGAAGTTTTACAGATTATGTTTCCTGACCGTGGATTCTTCATGGAAAAAGATGCTGTGAGTTTTTCTGAGCTTTGTCATTCCCTGAATGTGGAGATCCACACTTCCAGGGAACACACTTCCAGAGCCCGAAGGAAGACAGGGAAATGCAGGGAAATGAGCTCATCTGGTTCAGGATGGAATTACATAATTACATATCGCATTAAATAGAAAAATGCAGCGACTTAGGTTTTAGACAAAGAACCTGTTGTGCCTTGTAAAGTTAAAAATTCAGTTGCTTGTTTGAATTGGACATTCTGAGATCATCTGAGCACTTCAAAGAGAATTCCTGATATTTCATGACTTAACTGCAACCAAACCACGCTTGAATCATGAGCAGCTGAAGTTGGAGAGGACACTGATCTCCAACTCCAGCAGCTGCTGCCTTCTGGGAGCTGAAGGATTTTAATTTCCCTGTTGAATCAGAGCCCCAGACGCCTGCACTCGTTTCACCACTAATTAATGCACCCGCGGAGCTGCGCTAACTAGACCAGGACATATTTTTTGGGTTGCCTGGGTTGTTTGCACTGCAGAAATTCTCATCACTGACTGTCTGTAATTACTGGAGCCCAACTCCTCTGATTCCTGAAATCCTAATTTGGGGATTGTGGGGAACCAGGGTTACTCCAGTCCAGGGTCCCAACTACAGCAGACACCCAGTTCCTTCCTCTGGCCGGGCTCAGGGTCTGCTGGTCACACCTGGCCACAGTGCTGGTCACACTGCTGGCCACACTGCTGGTCACACTGCTGGTCACACTGCTGGCCACACTGCTGGTCACACCTGGCCACAGTGCTGGTCACACCTGGCCATGCTGCTGGCCACACTGCTGGTCACACCTGGCCACACTGCTGGTCACACCTGGCCACCTGGCCACACTGCTGGTCACACTGCTGGCCACACTGCTGGCCACACCTGGCCATGCTGCTGGCCACACTGCTGGTCACACCTGGCCACACTGCTGGTCACACTGCTGGTCACACTGCTGGCCACTCCTTCCTTCCTTCCTTCCTTCCTTCCTTTCCTTCCTTTCCTTCCTTCCTTCCTTCCTTCCTTCCTTCCTTCCTTCCTTCCTTCCTTCCTTCCTTCCTTCCTTCCTTCCTTCCTTCCTTCCTTCCTTCCTTCCTTCCTTCCTTCCTTCCTTCCTTCCTTCCTTCCTTCCTTCCTTCCTTCCTTCCTTCCTTCCTTTCCTTCCTTTCCTTCCTTTCCTTCCTCCCTTCCTTCCTCCCTCCCTCACCTGTAAAGGATTTAAGTGCAGGGTTTTCCTTAAGCTGTCCCCCAGATGTTTCTTTGGTCATTGCCATTGCCATGATTCATTCTTTATTAATGAAGTCCCAGCTCATTCTCTCTGAAGCTTTATTTCAATATTCAGCATTTCCTTCAGGCTCAGCATCCCTGTTCTTACCAGCCTGCCTGGGACGTGCTCCACTAAAATCTATTTTAGATTTTCACCAGGTGTTGCAGCCTTGGGACACATCTGGGATGCAGTTCAGTCCTTTTATTACATTTCTCTTTTTTTGTGTTGTGTGAAATGGAAATTCCAGGATTTTTAGCCAACAGTTGCTCTCTAAAAGCTGACGAGAGGAAGGTTTTTAGTGCATGTAAAAGATAATAATTACTTTCTTGAGCAATGAGATCAACCTGTCTGAACATCCCTATCCAATGCACTCCAAACCCTGAGAACATTTTTGCTGCTGGATTAGAGTTTTATATAAATTGTATATATTTTTATATAAATTACATATAAATTATATATAAATTATCAAACCACAGCCAATTATTTGGGCCTTTCAAACCCATCCTGGCTACCAGAGTGATCCACACACACCTCCCTCATTATTGTTAATGAGGCCTCCTCTGTAACACTGAAAATCTGGGTGTTTAAATTAAAATTAAAACTCTCAGCACACCTTTCTAGGACGGGCCTTTCCTCTGAAGAGCAGCACACGAAATTCTGGAGCTGATTCCTGCCCGAGCTGCCCCCTGAAATCCTGACACAGCCTTCTCCTACCCCTCCTCACGGGTGCAACACCCCCAGCCCTAAGTTCATCCCTCAACCTTTCCCTTTCAGCTCTTGGCTTGGATATCCCATCCCAGCTTTCCTGAAATCCCAGAAACGCCCAGAGGAGCTGCTGCTCTGCCGAGCTGGCAGAGGCACTGCTGAGAACCACCCAGGAGCCCCAAATCTGCTCCTTTTGCACCCAGCCAGCCACTGCCAGAAGCTGCAGTGGATCCTCCCGGAGCCCTGAGACCTGTGGGTGTCACCTCCATGGGCTCCTGTCCCTTGGGAGCCGTCCTGGAGGGAAGGGAAGGTCCCACCCATGGATTCCCATCCCTCACTCCCTTCCCAAACCCGACCCCGAGGTGTCCCTGAGCACTGGACACCCCAGAGCCAGCAGCTCCTGCCCAGAGCCGGAATCACAAACACCCACACAGACAATTCCCACCCCTTCTCCAAACCCAGCTCCAGAGCAAAACCTTTGGGTCTTGTCACCCTTTAGCCTTGCCCAAGGCCTGGCTAGGCTTCAGCCCCACTGAAGATCCCAGGCCTAGTGTTAGACCCCAGACTATTTTGATTTATTCCCCCCTTGACATCCAGCTCCTGCTCCATGTTTTAATCTTCTTCATGCCCAAATCACCATTTTTTGGTGCATATGAGTAATGAATTCCAAGTATTGCATTTTAACTCTTGGTTCTCCCCGAGAAACTTGGAAAATGTCATGTTCTGAATTCCTTCTAAAATCAGGAGAGTAGGGAAGGAGCTGGTTTTTTTTTTTTTTTAATTTATCTTTGACTGGGAGTTTCTCTGCTCCAGAAACCCCTCCCAAATTCCCAGGAAGCACAGGTAGCTTTGCAGCCCAGCAGCTTCTGCAGAGGGTCAGAAACAGAAGGAAAAAGGGCAGGGAAAAAGGGAAAAATCCCCCGAAAGCCCCGAGCCCACTCCCCCTGCGCTGCCTCAGCTGCACATCAGACATGCAGAACACTGAACTGTCCTCTTAAATATTATGACATGGGGAAAATCACACTGTGCTTTAACCTATCAACAAAGGAGCAAAGCAATTACAGGGCTAAACACAGTCGAGGAAGACCCAATAAAGAGAAATCCAAGAAAATTTGGTGAAAATTCTTAAGGGGCCTTACAATGTTTAATCATGCTTCAGGCCTAAATTAATATTCTGCTTCTAATTCAAAAGCCTGAACCACCAAGGTACATCTTTTGGGTATTTTTAATAACCAGAGTACAACACCCGCTGAATTAGCAGCTGCTCTGACTGGTATTTTACTTCTTCTTTGCTTGCTCAAGTAAAGCAGTTAATATTGGTATAATCATCAAACTAACATTAGTCAGACAGAAGGACAGATCTTTTCCATATTGTAATGCAGAATACAAAAAAAAAAAATTAAACCAAGATTTAGAAATTCCTTTGTGTATTAAATAATTTTTCTTAGGCAGTTTCAATAAAACAAAAATTTTGTTATATTCACCCATTTTCTAAAACAAACAGTGGATTAAAGAGTATAGAAACACATGGAAGAGAGGGAAAATCCCCCCCTGTGCTGCTGCCCACTGCTGTCCAAGTGACAGGAGAAATATTTATGGGAATAAATCCATCCTGTTGGAATTGATGGGGAAAGGCCCTCCTAAAGCTGGAAGCCTTGGTCAGCAGATGTAATTCTGTTTGCATTTTTTTCCTTCAGGTATTTGCAGATGTGTCGCTGGAGGAAATTCCTGGTTTGTGGAATAACCCAGCCAACCAATATTCATTTACCCAATCTTGGAATAATCCCGTTCAGTTGTCCAGGAGAAAGAGGATTTTCCTTAAAACAGCTAAGAAGGAGAGCTTGGGAAGCTCAAAACTGTGAAACAGAGGACACTGCACCTCCCTCATTTGTTACTGCTGCTCTGGTGCTGAAGAACAGCCCAGGGATTCCAGAGCTGGCCTCACCTGGAGTTCACATCACTCCATGGTTTCCAGCTTGGACACTGAGAAAATCCATGGAATTCAGCACACAGATTCCCATGGAATTCCATGCAATTCCTGCTCACAACTGCAGCCAGAGGAGCCTGAAGCCATGCTGACCCTGTGCAGCATTCCCCACAATTAAGTCCCTATTTCCGCCCAGCTCCTGCTGTGCTGCACTGGTTGTGCTAAGGGGAAATAACAAATCCCTGGAGAGGGGGCAAAAACGGTGGGAAGGAGATTTTCAGAAGGAATCCCCTCCTGGGAGTGTTTTCCTTGGATATCTGAGCACTTTGTACCTCTGCAGTTTGTGTTGGTGGTGCCAGTCTGGGATAGGAAGTGCAGGAGATAAAGCCCAGAGCCAGGCGGGGTGGGAAGGGATGGGGACAGCCCTGGGGAGAAGGAGCTGGGAATGGTGGTGGGGGAGAAGCTCCACCGAGGAGAGGAGCCCCTCTGCTCTGGAGACAGGCTGGGTGAGCTGGGAATGCTCCCCTGGAGAAGGGAAGGATCCAGGGAGAGCTCCGAGCGCCTTGCAGGGCCTGAAGGGGCTCCAGGAGAGCTGGAGAGGGACTGGGGACAAGGGATGGAGGGACAGGACACCGGGAATGGCTTCCCACTGCCAGAGGGCAGGGCTGGATGGGATATTGGGAAGGAATTCCTGGCTGGGAGGGTGGGGAGGGGCTGGGCTGGAATTCCCAGAGAAGCTGTGGCTGCCCCTGGATCCCTGGCAGTGTCCAAGGCCAGGCTGGACATTGGGGCTTGGAGCAGCCTGGGATAGTGGGAGGTGTCCCTGCCATGGCAGGGGTGGGATGGGATGGGATTTAGGGCTCCTTCCCACCCAAACCTGTCTGGGATGTTGTGGGATTTAGGGCTCCTTCCCACCCAAACCTGTCTGGGATGTTGTGGTTCCATGGGGTGGCTGTCACGTCCCCTGTAAGACTCCTGGATTTCCATGACGGGCTGCCCTCCATTTTGGAAAGGGTGCGAGGAGTGTTTAAAGAGGCACCATCCCTCTTTTGTGGATTTGAAATAACACCACTGTTTCAAACCCTACACTTCCTGGGGATTGGCCCTTGTAAAAAACGTGAGCTTCCAGAGAGAGGAAAAGCAGAACGGGACCTAACTCAGAGCCTCCTCCTCCTCCTGCTGCCAGCTCTGCCCACCCTGAGCCCCGCTGAGGAAACTCCTTCCATCCCTCACCAGCCTCCATCAGAGCTACTTCAGTAACTGGGAATAATCCCGTAGCACTCTCACAAGGAAAAAGATAATTTTCCTTCAAATAAACGAGAAGTGGAAATTTAAATTTTTTTTTTAGGTAAGTAGAAAGTGTTATTTTCTTCCTCTAGGAAAAATCGCATTTCCAGGGAGCCCTGTTCCCTGTCCAATGCTCAGCACTGCCCGTCCCCTGCAGCACAGGGAGAGCAGAAATGGATCCAAACACAACCCCAGTTAGTGGGAAATAATCTTTCCATCGGTGCTTCCAACATCTCCGGGAGGGGATAAAACACATGGAAGGATTGGCTTGACAGAGGAGACAACGACTTCCTTGTGCAAGGGGCGATGGAGAGAGACCCAAGTAAAAAGGGGAAAATTCAGCCCAGCTCTCGTGGTCCCTGTGCCACTGCCAGGAGCCCTTTTGGGCACCCCCGTGCCCAGGGAGACACGGCAGCATCCGCACAGCATTCCCGGGAAAGTGAAGCTCCGTGCTCTCCCCAAAAACAGGGTCCAGATTGCAAAAGGACGAGCCAGGAATCCAACTTGGGCAAACTCTTAAATCAGTGTGGGGAGAGAGAGGGGAAAGCTGCTGAGGAGTTCTCTGTCAGCACAGAACATCTGAGCAGATCCCAGGCACAGCTCAGTTAGGCAGGAAAAGAGATTTTGTGTCCAAGCTCCAGCCTAGGAACGGGCTGGGGGGAACATTCCTCACCCGGCCCCAGGGGATGGCACGGGCACAGGTTATGTCATGGGGGTGGTGGATTTGAAAATCTGTTTTTCTCTTGGAAGGTTTCAACAGCTCGTTCATTAATCCGTGTTTTCTGTATTTACTGGAGTTTATTTAATCTGCGAAACCATCAGCCTGCAGCAACGAGTGTGCAACAAAACCTCTCTCACCAGGAGTGGGTGAATTGTTTATAAAAATATTCTTGAGTCTTCCCCTGCCCCCTGTTCCTGAAAATATTGAAATGGAAAAGAGGATAACCCTTGTATTTTTTTTTTCTCTTTCCCTCCCTACTTCAGGAGATTTTGGAATCCACTCTTTCAGTCAGCTATTCCCGCATTTTCCCCACACAGACCACGCTGAGGCTCCACAGCCAAGCTGACCCCACCAACTCCTGACCTAACCAAAGGCAGAACTATAAAAAAACCCTGGCGAGCCACAGTTTTCCCAGCAATTCCAGCCCCATTGTGCCCACACCACTTAAGAGAAACGAGCTGTAAAGCATCTTTTAAGTAGAACTATGAACACCTCGCACATTTTTTAACTGCGCTGATTGATTCCACAGAATCCCAGAATGGGCTGGGAGGAACCTTAAAGCTCATCCCATTCCATGGGCAGGACATCTTCCCCTGGGGCCCAGGGTGCTGATCTAGTTAGCAGCAGGAACAGAAAGGGCTGGATTTGGAACCCCTAAAACCCTTCTCTGCTCTGGACTGACCACCACAGGAACCCTCCGTAGCTCTGCCACAGCTCCTGATAAACCTGGAGAGGAATTAAAGGAGATTCCCAGGCTCTGATCTCCTGAGGGAAAGCGCAGGACACTGAGGGTGCTCCAGCCCCTGTGCTGGCCAGGGAAGAGCTCCACTGAATCCCAACCTTCCCCAGTACTTCCCTTGGATAAGAGTATTTGTAAAATGCTCAAGCCTTGCATATAATGCGTAATGCTATTAAGTAGAATATCTAAAGTACTTAAACTAATTATGCCTATTTTGTAAGATTAATTATAATTAATAATTTAACATATTTTATCATTTAAGTCAGTATCCGTTCTGATCTTTAACTTTAGAGAGCACACTGTATACGTACTACATAATTAGGGCTTATGTATCACATAATTAGGGCTAAATACTAGGAAATCAGGCTAATTAGACCAAATCAAACTGAATTATTTAAGCTTTTTTTTTTAATTTTAGATGTAGAATATTTAGTAATTAAATACTGATTTCATTTTCTTGTGCTGGCACATGGCACTTGTCTCTCAGCCGTCGGCTACAATGGAGCATTATCCAAGTGTTTGTCACGCAGGGAGCAGGGCAGGGAAGGCTCCGAGCCAGGTATAAGCCCGGAATTGAGGATTTCAGTTGAGCCACGGGAGCATCCCGTGCACACCCAAACTCCTCCCGGCTCAGCACTGAGGGTGTTCCCACAGCATCCGTGTCCTCCTTGGGAATTTGTGTCAGCCCTGAGGAGAACCTGCAGCAAAATCCCCCTCAGACTCAGAACCCCAGATGGGTCAGGCTGGAGGGACCCCAGAGGATCCCTGGTGCCACTCCCTGCTCCAGCAGGGCCATCCCAGAGCCCGGGGCACGGGATGTGTCCGGAGGGCTCTGGAACATCCCCAGGGAGGAGGCTCCAGCCCCTCTCTGGGCTCTGCTCAGGGCTGGGCACTGCCCAGGGCAGGAGTTGTGCCTCCTGTACAGGGAATTGCTGGGCTCAGGCACTGCCCAGGGCAGGAGTTGTGCCTCCTGTGCAGGGAATTGCTGGGCTCAGGCCCTGCCCAGGGCAGGAGTTGTGCCTCCTGTGCAGGGAATTGCTGGGCACTGCCAGGGCAGGAGTTGTGCCTCCTGTGTAGGGAATTGCTGGGCACTGCCCAGGGCAGGAGTTGTGCCTCCTGTGCAGGGAATTGCTGGGCACTGCCCAGGGCAGGAGTTGTGCCTCCTGTGCAGGGAATTGCTGGGCTCAGGCCCTGCCCAGGGCAGGAGTTGTGCCTCCTGTGCAGGGAATTGCTGGGCACTGCCCAGGGCAGGAGTTGTGCCTCCTGTGCAGGGAATTGCTGGGCTCAGGCCCTGCCCGTGCCTCCTGTGCAGGGAATTGCTGGGCTCAGGCCCTGCCCGTGGCTCCGGTGCCATCGCTGGGCCCCCGGAGCAGAGCCTGGGCCCTGCCCTGAGCAGGGACAGCCAGGGCTGAGGGCCCCTCTCAGCTGGGACTCCTCTGAGGCTGAGCAGCCCCAGCTCCCTCAGCCTTTCCTGGGCACGGGGATGCTCCAGGCCCTTCCTCAGCTCCGCAGCCTCCACTGGAGCCTCTCCAGGAGTTCTCTCTGCCTGCTGTGCTGAGGAGCCAGAGCTGGACACGGCACTCCAGAGGTGCCCCAGAGGGACAGGATCATCCCAGAGGTGCCCCAGAGGGACAGGATCACTCCAGAGGCACCTCCCAGGGCTGGGCAGAGGGGCAGGATCAGCTCCCTCAGGGATCTCAGGGACAACCTGCAGCAGAGCATCCCTGGGGTGTGGGGAAGCAGCTGCCTGCAGCAGCCTGGGCCACACCACAGCTCCCTTCCAATATTTGGCTGGATTATTCAATATTAACCCTTGTAATAACAACAGCAAGAGATGAAAACCCTATTTTTGGCAATGGCTCAAGATCTCCCTGGTAGGAAGTGCTCGGACAGATGCTGTTGGCCATATTACATCCACAAATAAAGTCTTTCAAATAAAGCCTGGTACTGCCAAAAGCAGCAGAGAAGTCACCAAACAATAACAGGGCTGGAGGCAAAACCCTCGGAGTGAGAAGCACCTGCTCCACCGCAGCCCCAGTGAATTTGCAGTTCATTTACAGAGGGACATTTACAGCTACAAAACCTCTCCTATTTTGCTGTGTAGAGACATTCATTTCATCATAATTCACCAAAAAAGACAAGAAAGCTTTGTTATTTTGTATCAGCCTTCTCTGCCAGACCAGAGACCATTTACTACAGCTGGTAGTGACAGGACAGGGGGCTTCAGACTTGGAAGTGTGGGCTTGGATCAGAGATTAGGGTTCATCCTCCAACACCTCCAGCACCTCCTGCCTGTAGCAGTTCCCACAACACAAATATTTAAATATGAACACACCTCTGGTGCGAGACACTGGAAATATTCCTCCTCTCAAGGTAAATGTTAAGGGAATCCATGGGAGATCAAGGGCCCAGAAATGGAAAACATCCACGTGCCAGGGGCTGGGGTCCCTGTGTACGTGTGGCACTGGCTGCTGCTGCTGATCCCAGCTCAGCCGAGTCAATAAAAGGAATCCCACGGACTTCCAGGAGCTTAGAGGGAGCCCATGGCTCCAGCACGGGGGTTTTGGGAAGGGAGCACTCCTCCTGTTTAAAGTGCTTAACATGAGATTTGCACACTTTGGCTTTTTCCAACACCAGCCCTTGAATCAAAATCAGTTGGTTTGAGGGTGATGGTTTTAAAATCCACCCAGCAATGGGCACGTGGGCATTGGGAACGTGGGCAGAGCCAGAGGAGCAGGAGGATCCCAAATCATCCAGGGAGACACACAGGGGAATTGTCCCCGAGGCCGTGGCAGATGGAGGAGCTCTGTGGGAAAGTGGCAAATCAAAACTCAAACATAAAGACAGGCTGGGGACGTGGGGAGCAGCCCTTCAGCACCTCCAGGAGCATCTCCAGCACTGCTCCATCCCTGCAGCACCTCCAGGAGCATCCCTGTCCTGTTCCCTGCAGCACCTCCAGTATCCCTGACCCTGCTCCATCCCTGCAGCACCTCCAGGAGCATCCCTGTCCTTGCTCCCTCCCCACATCTCCAGCCCCATCCCTGTCCTTGCTCCATCCCTGCAGCACCTCCAGCCCCATCCCAGTCCCTGCTCCATCCCCACATCTCCAGCACCATCCCAGTCCCTGCTCCATCCCTGCAGCACCTCCAGGAGCATCCCTGTCCTTGCTCCATCCCCACATCTCCAGCCCCATTCCCTGTCCCTGCTCCATCCCCACATCTCCAGCCCCATCCCTGACCCTGCGCCATCCCTGCAGCACCTCCAGCCCCATCCTAAGCAGACACCCCAACTCGAGCTCCAGCCACAGCTAATATCCATCATTCCCAGATTCACAGCTGCCCAGGTTTCATGGACACAGTGGCAGAGCCCAGCCCAGGTGTGTGGGGCTGATGGACACTCTCAGCTTCATTTTCCTGGTGCCCTTTACAGCGCTCGTTAAAAGTGTTTCCTTATCTGACCTTGTTCCACGCAAGGAATTAAAATTCTAAATGGAATCCTCCCACCAGTTCCATGGTGAGCTTGTCCCAGCAGAGAGGCTCCTGCTCTGCTCCTGCTCCTCTCACAGCACAACCTCCTCGCTTGGTGGTAAAGCACAGAAAATAAACAGAGCTCCGAGTACAAATAAACGATTAATAAACATTGATTTTATGGATTTCTGTTCCTCTCCTAGCCCCGTGAACAATATCTGCCACATGCAATTCAGGAAGTGAAGCTGTTTTAGTTATTTTTTTAAGTAGTGTTTTCTAAATGATTCTTTTATTTGTAATTTATTATACATTTGAATTGGCCTGGAGACATCAGCTCAGCATCAGCTGCACACGAGTTGTTTTAAAAGTCAATTTTCATTTACTCCTAGGGAAGGTAGAAGATTTTTTTATGTTTTTCCTCTAACCGATTTTTTAATATTTGCCTTGATCTGACACAGAGATTAAGGCAAAAAGGCCCAATTTCAGCTCAAAAGAGGAATTATTTAGGAAACCTCCAACATTTGCAAGCAGGCAGCTCTCACTGAACCTGCAACATGACTTAGATTTGTCGCTATTAATTAATTTGATATGGTGGTATCGTATGGGGATGCTTTACATGGAACTGCATGGGAATACGCTCAATCCACACACCCCATGCAAAAAAACCAACTCCCCTGATATAAAAAAAAGAGCCTTAATGAGCACAGAAGGGCTGTGGAACGCCACCACAGATTTCAGGTTTTGATTAAACAGACCCCTATCCCCGGCTCAGAAAACACAATAAATATTTGCAGGTTTCAGGCATTTCCCAGCCATTCCCACCCTGGTGGCAGCTCCAGAACCTCACGTGCAGCACAAAGAATAATTTAACACCCATTAATAAAGGAATTTTCAGAGGAGCTCGTGCTCAAATTATATCAATCTGCTACTGTTCCAAAATAAACGCATCAGGTGGCATTTAAATGCAGGTGGCTAACCATTTTATCAGTGCACATATTTAAGCTATTAGAAATATAATTAGAAAAATTAAATTAAACACACTTAATGCAGATTCTAATTCGAGCAACACTGTCCTTATCATCATGCCATTTTTATAGCAAATTATAAAGTATGTCTAAATTGTCCGGGTTTGTTGCTGACTGATAGCTGAACTCAGATAATTAAGTTGTTAACCAGGTACTTCAGTGGTCAACACGGTTATATATCTTTGTCTTATCACTCCCCCTCCTCCTGCGTGCGCCGAGCTCAGGGGAAGCAGATGAATGGCACTTGACACTACCCACCTCCGCAGCCGCCTGATTAGACACAGCCCCGTGCCACAGGTACACTCAATTATCTGCCTTTTCCCGAGATCCCGGCGCTTCCCGCAGCCGCCAACCTCGGCAACTCTTTATTTGCTGCATTTCCAGCCGAGGGAAAACCGCAACGAGGTGTCCTGGAAACTTTCCCCGGCTGCTTCCTCACCCTGACCCTGCGGGCAGAGCGCCTGCACGGCTCCCTCCGAATTCACCGGGCAGGGAAACCGAAAATCCTCTCTGCAGCAGGAATCAGAGGGTTCAAGGGCTTGTTCGTGTCCCTGCCCTGGCACCCGAATGGCCCCGAGTGTCCCAGCCCACATCCCAAAGCCAGCCGGGATCCCTCCGGAGCCAGAGCACCAAGGGATGCTTCACCCCACACCTCCCTGGCTAATTAACATCGCCCACAAGTCCCACTGCAGCTCATTTACCAATAAACAGCAACATCTAGGCACAGGCAGAGGTGTGGAAAACCCGGATTGCAATTCCCTTGCTGAGGGTGGGGTTGGAGATAGGGGAGGTGATCTGTAACGTGTTTGAGATTAAAGAATTGGGCTACCCTGGGTGCTCTGGGTGCATCTCTGCAGCCGTGACTTGGTGTGTACAAGCTCTCTCCGAATTTATTGGCAATCACTTGGCTCTCAAGGTCTCCTGGTATCCTGTTTCCATCACAGTATCATGGAAAATGAAAGGAAAAACCTGCTGACTTTCAAATTTCCTTTATGTATTCCAAACTAACTTTTGACAACTCTCCTCGTCCCACTAGAAACTAGGGGGCCACGAGTGTGTTTGATCCTTTTTTTGCACATAGCCCCTGGTGCAAACACCTGGGATGTTACAGAGAGAAGCAGCTCTGGCCATCACAGAGATGGGCACGAACCAGAGCTGGCTTAATGACACAAAATAGACTTTCTCTCACCAGATCGTTGCAGTCATTTCTTCTCCCACTTAACCTGCACTGAGAGCAGCAGCACAGCAGCCTCAGAGTGGCCACAGCCCTAACGGAGTTCCACTGCAGTGCTCCCAAATGATGGCAAACTAAAAGTCCTCATCACAAACTAAAAATCCTTGTCACAAACTACAGATCCTCATCACAAACTAAAAATCCTCATCACAAACTAAAGATCCTCATCACAAGCTACAGATCCTCGTCACAAACTACAGATCCTCATCACAAATAACAGATCCTCATCACAAACTAAAAATCCTCATCACAAACTAAAAATCCTCGTTACAAACTAAAGATCCTCGCTTTAGGACAGGAATGTGTGGGGTTTTCCCATTTGCACAAGAAGAGGTAACACACGGGGTTATTTTTGCAAGGTCACCAATAAAGACCTCGACTTTCTAACGCAGTTACAAAAATTCCATTTTGTTGGGGGGTTTGGTTTTTCCTCCTCCCGCTGCAGTTTGGTGGAGAAATAAAAAAATCCACCCTGTTCTCCATATTTATTAACAAATTCACTAGGATCTGGTGGCTCCCTTTTAAACTTCTGAGCGCAGGGAATATTTCAAAAGGCGCCTCCTGAAAGGGAAAGGAGCCACTCTGCCTGGTGGGGGGCATCCCTCCTTCCCTGGAGATCGTTCCAGGAGAGCAAACTGCACACATCCACACAGGCTGGGCAGGCGGGATTAAAGGAAATCCTTCCACAATGCATTTTCCTGCTTCTCCCCCTACGTGATCAGACTCCACTATTCTTTCCAACAAATATGTAATTATTAGCATATAAATTTAACGCCTAGCCATGCTATAACCACAATTCCTGCCTTTATTTCCTTTACTTACTTCATATGGAAAGTTATTTCTCTGGAATTATTGTTTTCTGGGGTTTTTATTGCAGAGTGTTATTTATTCCTCAAATTATCATTAGCTTCCACACACCTGTCAATGCTATTTTTTGATCTCTCTACAACAATGTTCTAAGATTGAGGATAATTGTCCGAGTGATTTTTTTTTTTTTAATATCTTACTGTAGTTTAGTAAAATTGTTGTGTCCTGCCTAACTGTTAACTCTCGGGAACACAAATGGATTTAAGCTGAGAGTAGGTTTAGAGTAAAAATTGGGGACAAATCCTTCCCTGTGAGGGTGGGCAGGCCCTGGCACAGGGTGCCCAGAGAAGCTGTGGCTGCCCCTGGATCCCTGGCAGTGTCCAAGGCCAGGCTGGACATTGGGGCTTGGAGCCCATCCGCCCGTCCGTCCGTCCGTCCATCCATCCATCCATCCATCCATCCATCCATCCATCCATCCATCCATCCCAGACTGACATCCCAGAACTAAGGCAGAACCAGACCTTGTGAGTTAAACCAGAACAGAGGAAATTCACCTGGGAACTCCAGAGCAGCTGGGGTTTCTCTGTTTCCACAGCCCCAGTTTTCTGCAAGGTTCATTTGGACACCCAGGGTGGGACTGGCCCCAGCAGGAGCTCACTCACCACCTCTTACACCACTCATTAATTTCAGCTTTGGTGTAACAGCTCTGTGGAGTTCTCCTCAGCGGGGAAAAGGATGGACATGGAGTCCTCTTCCCACTTCCAAACTGAGCTTCCTCTTATTTCTGTTTGTACTGCACCAGAAATGTCAATATCCAAACATGGCCAGGGTGCCCCTGTAGTCAGCAAACGGAATTTCATGGGATCATCACAGAATCCCAGACTGGTTTGGGCTGGAAGGGACCTTAAATCCCACCCAGTGCCACCCCTGCCATGACAGGGACACCTCCCACTGTCCCAGGCTGCTCCAAACCCCGTCCAGCCTGGCCTTGGGCACTGCCAGGGATCCAGGGGCAGCCATGGCTGCTCTGGGAATTCCAGCCCAGCCCCTCCCCACCCTCACAGGCACCAATTCCTCCCCAATATTCCATGGAAATCTCTCCTCTTGCAGCCAGCACTGACACAGGATCCCCTTGGAGCAGTGCAGTCCTGCTGATCTCCAGGTGGAAATTCCCTGTTTCATTGAACAGCACCTCAAATGAAGCTCCTGCACCACAAACATCACACCCCACACACTCCACACTCCCAAAGTGGACCATTCCCTCATGCTGAACACATTGTGTGACCTGGACAATGGCCAGGGCCAACTTCAGAGATGGCCTTTAGCAAACCAAGCTACTTTCCATTATATCAAAGCTAAAACAAAGCCCACAGTCACCACTAAGTGAAAGCCTCTCCAAAATACCAGTGTGAGGGACTTCTGCTCAACCTCCTGAAACATGTGGGTTGCTGTTCATGATACACAGTCGGATTTTACTTAAAATCTTATAAAATCTTCAATATTTAAAGATTAATTATTTGAATTTTTATACCAAGAGGAAAATAAAATAAAATATGGTAACATGGGGAGGCAGGGTAATTCCAGCATTATTTTCTAGCATTATTTGCTCAGCAGTCACAGTTTATATTGCACTCATTGCCATAAAACACTGAGGAGAAATCTGCTTAACAATGGAAGGGGCTGGACAACAGACACAGGCCAATATTGGCTTTTTATTCCCCAAGTAATCTGCATTTTACAACTGACTGTATAAAAAAAAAAAAAAAAAACAAAACTGCTTTATCTAAAGTTTCAAGGAAAGGAGACAATGAGCAACGCTTGGGATTTTCTGTCAATTTGCCCTTTCAGAAAAACAATCGTGTTGGGGAATCCAGAGGAGCCTCCTCTCTCTTTTCCGGGGGTAAAAGGCTCTGAGTTTTTATGGCTTTTAAGGTGCTGCAGTTTGAGCAGGTCAGCTACAAAAGGCTATCCTGATAAATCCTAAACATTAACTGAGAAGAAATAAAAAAGAGCTCATGAAGACCCATCAATCTGGTGATGTGGGGAAGATCAGATAATCCTACAGGAAAGGGAGCAACAGAAGGAAAAGCTGGGAAAGCCCTGGGTTTGCAGGAACGCTGATTTCCGTAATGCATTCACGACTGCCAATAAACAGAATTATTGCTGCACAGGAGAACCCTGTGGTCTCTACTCTATCACTACAGAGGGCAGCAACAGACAACAGAGCTCTTTAGCATGACAGAGGGAATGTTAAACATTCCCAGTAAACAAGGGAGCCGGGAGAGGCCGGGCTGGGATCTGCGGTCCAGGAGCGCCTGTCCCACATTCCAGCCTCCTCGGGATGGGAACAGGCAGGCTGGGAAAGCCTTGGGAAAGCCTTGGGAAAGCCTTGGGAAAGCCTTGGGGAAGCCGGGATGCTCAGCGAGCTGAGCCCATCTCCCGGCGGTTCAGCAAGGGCAGATATTAACAATTCCCCACACCCACGAGGCACAAGGTGGGAGCTGGACCCGCGAGCTGCATCCCCTTGGGGTTTTCTGGCCTGCTTGTGCTCTCACAGCCAGATTCCTGCTCCAGCTCCTGGGACAGGGACCAGCAGAAAGCCAAGGAGATGCCAAGGGAGTCTTGTCCAGCCCAGAGAGCGAGGCACAGCACAGCATTCCCGGCGAGGACACGAGAGCGGGCTCGGGCGGGGGGAGTTTCTTGGCTGGATGTATTTGAAGGACTTTCAGCAGGATTTCTTGGAGCAGCAAAGCCGTGCTGGGGTGGGGTGAGGCACATGCACAGCTCTGAGCACCAGGCACAGCCTCCTCCAGCTCCGGCTGCAGATGCAAAGGAGGGCAGCAAAGGTCTGATGATCAAACGGGGAGAAAATGACTGACAACACGGAGCCGGTTCAAAGGAACTAATGGAATAATTAGTTCCAAAAAGACTAAAAAGACTGAAGAATTCATGATGTCATAAAAAGCAGAGCTACTTAAATTGGATTAGAAAATAAAAATGACACGAACATTGTAAATATTCACAGATCACATCATTGACGTGTAATGTGCCGTTAAATGATGTCAAATTAAAGGGGAAATTACATGTGTAAGAACTAGGAAGAATAAAGGGAAGACATTTTAAAGATGCACAGTCCTTCAAGTGAAAATCCCTCTCGTATATCAGGGCTGATCACTGCGGGGATGGGGGAACTATGAGAGAAGAATAAAATAAAATATGGGAAAGAAAACAGAGGGTAAAAACATCTCAATTTAAGGCAGTGGTGAAAGGCTGTTAACTCCGGAGTGCTTCCCCTCGGCGTGGCTTTGCCAGGTGCTCCCAGCCACGGCCATGCCCAGACCAGGCTCAGTCGCTGCTTAAACCTGACTCAAATCAGTCCTAATTCATCACAACAAGCCAGCAGTCAAGTGTGCTTGGGAGAGCCCTGAGTGGGGCCAAGGACGGGCTCAAACAGCACTTTGGAACTCTGTGAATTGGGGTGCAATTAACGCCGGGCTGCACGAGGGAGCCACGGGAGCGAGGGAGGGATGGCACTTGTGAATCCACGCTCTTCCGACAGGAAAAAGCCTTCATGGATCCCCTTCATCACATGCGGCACCCGGAGAGGCTCCCGGCCCCTCAGCCAGGCTGAGATCTCATCTCAGCAGAGTTGTGGCAATTAATTTACCTCCAGCGTGCTCTTTCAAGTGAGCTGGGAGAGCGGGGCCTCCCAGCTTCTCCCCCTTTCCCTCCGCGTGCGATCGGAATCTTCTGTTCCAAAGGTGGCATTTCAAACTCCCGAAAATACCTGCATAATAAAGGGTAAGAGCTCCTCTGCACACAGATATATGTACATATCTTTCCTTGCCTCGTGGGCCCTTCCGCCTCCAAACTCCGTGAGGTGTTAACAACACGTCGCCGTGACGGGGAACTCGAGATTATCGGCATTATCTCACCCACCCTGCTGATAAGATGGGCTGATGCCGGCGCTGTTGCGATAACAGGAGCTGACTCTGCTCCTCAGCAGCGCTGCCAGGCTGGCGATGGCATTTCCTCATCACTGGGGCCCTTTCCACAGGAGAGTATTGTCCCCCGTAATTTGGAATGGTTTGGGTTGGAAGGACCCTAAAGCCCATCCCATCCCATCCCATGGCAGGGACACCTCCCACTATCCCAGGCTGCTCTAAGCCCTGTCCAGCCTGGCGCTGGACACTTACAGGGATGGGGAGTCCACAATCCCTCTGGGCAGAGAGAGCATTTAGACCAAGCACACGTTCACCATCCCGTTGGAGGTGACCACACGATTTGGGATGAATCCCCTGGTGATGCTCCTCACTGTCCAGCAGATCCAGAGGATCCCGGTGCTGGTGCAGGGTGGGAGCACTGGGCACTATCAGGAAGCCCCCGGTACATCCCAGGATGGCTCATGATGGAGTTACCCACGTTTGCCCCCAGTTCTGACCTAAATGTCAGCACCTGCCCCGCTTTAAAAATGCCAGGAGATCCTTAATGATCCCCACGTCAGCTTTGTCTGGCAGCCAAAAGAGGAATGTTTACATCGCGGGGACTCTCACACACTCAAACACGTGGAAATGCGGAAAAATATGCGTGAGAAAAAGAGCAACTTTTTCCTTTTTTTTTTTTCTTCTCTGAGTTGAAATGGCAGCACTTGAGCTCTTCACGGCTCGAGTGATCTCTGCCCGCACCGAGGCACTCGGCACCTCCGGTCCCCACCTGCAGCTCCCCATCTGAGCCAGGAACCCGCGGGGCTCTGCCTGCCAAGGGCACGGAGCCCACGAGGGTGCTGCGAGCCTGGAGAGCTGAGTGCTCAGAGAACAACTGAGACCCGGACCCTGCTTTGAAAGCCCAGGGAAAAGCCTTTGAATCGCTTCTGAGAGCCCATTCATGTCAATGCCCAAGTGTCTCCAGGCATGAGGAGGCACAGGTAGGAAACGAGGCAGGAAGGCAAAGGAAGGGACAGCCCAGGACATTTGAAACTCCCGGATATTTAATCTGGTTCATCCCCCTGCCCTGCCTGGGGTGTCAGCAGCACCCTGTGCCTGAGGGGACAGAGAGGACAAAGTCTCCTTGTAATTTCTGTGACTCCAACCCACGGCCAGCAGTAATTTCTGAAGTGGGGTTGTCTGAGCCCTGGGAGCAAACAAAAGTATTCCGAGGTCTTTATTTGTGCAATGGCATTTCCACGCTGACTGCAGGGATCTGCTGGGTGCACTCGCATTGTCTCTGTAACAATCTGAAAATTACACTGATAATTATCTCCGAGGTATTTTCCAGCCTTGATTGCTCCCTGAGTCTCAGCTCAAGAGAATGTTTCACTCGGATCCTGCTCCTCTGTTTTTCCATTGACTTTTCACATGTCCTAAGTGCACACGTGGAACAGGTTCCCAAACCCAAAGGTATTACCAGGGAGAACTTTGCAGCCATGACCTGAAATCCCTCAGACATGAGAAGCCCTGATCTAACAGGAGCTCTGTCAGGGCTGAGGATCCAATATATTACGAGTCCCCAGGAAAAATAGAGCCCAGCTAAATAACTTGGGAAATATTCTACTTGTAATGGCATTGCAGAGTCAATCAATTTAAACCTAATAAAGACGACGACAGACAATGAATAGAAAGTTCAAGGACTTTTCACCCAGGGCTTTGCTATGGCTGGAAGTCAACCTGCTGGAGTCTGGGGGAGCTACGGACCCTGGGAGGCAGCTCCAGGGACAGGCATCAGGAAACAAAGGACACCTTCCATTTCAGGGAACAATGCTCTAAAAGCCCTGGAAAAGCAGTGGGAATTGGAACATTTTTGAAGGCAAGGGCAAATTTTCACTTTTTTTTTTTTTTCCAGCCATAATTCATCTTTTCATCCCTTGGCTTCGTCTGTGAACTTTATCACAGAACAACATCACGGGCAGGACGGAGTATTTGCCTTGACTTTGCTCTGTGCTTCCACTGGTACTGGGAGGTCAGTGCAGCTCGTTAGCTGTGCCTCTCATTCCGGGATTTATTCCTTTCTTACACATTTATTTCCCTAACTGCTGTTTGTTCTCCTACAGAACCCAGGAAAAGGACCAGGGTAGCAGACACGGTTTAACTGTGGGGTTGGTCCACAGCCCGCAGCCGTGGAATCCATCAAGTGTTTAAAAACAGGTGACAATTTGCACCCCATCCCTGCTCAGAGTGACAGCTTCCCTGGGACACCAGGAGCACAGGCTTTCCATGGAAATGCTGTTGTTTGCTGCCTTTGCTCCGAGTGTGGAGCGAGCTGCAGATTGCAATTGGGATTCAGCGCAAGATGAGCCTTGGAAGCGCGAGGTGGAAAAGCTGCATCGCATTTCTTCCTGCCAGGTGCTAAAAGACTGGCTTAGGATCCAGCAAAGTCGCAGACTTTGTCCCCATTTCAGCCGTTGGAATTGAAAAGTGAGCTTTGGTCGAGCTCCAAGAGTTCATAGGGATGGGAATGCAGGTTCTCAGGATGCCCAGAGGATGAGCTTAGGGCATGGCAAAGGCCAAGAGCTCCACGTGGTGACTCAGCAGAGCAAAATTTGGGTAGGGAAAAGCAGGGCACAGCCAACCTTCTGTGTGAGAAAGGAAAGGTGGGAAAGTCTGGGGGAAAGCTAGGGAAAAAAATGTTTGAAAGAAAAGGAGGAAAACTCGAAGGCTCTGAGGAGGCTGTACACAAGTGAAGATCTGAGGCTGATGAGGAGAGAACAATCACAGAATCATTAAGGCTGTAAAAGACCTTTAAGATAATCAAGCCCAGATCTCTTCCAGTGCTAGACCTTCTTTCACACTTGCCCATCACAGGCACTGTGGAAGAGAGAAGGGCCAGAATGTCCTGGGACAGTCAGGTCAGAGAGGGGGCTGAAGAGAAGGCCAGTAATGGTCTGACTGCACACCTAGAGAGTGGAAGTGGGAAAATGAAATAGATGGGAATTTGGAAAGCCTCATTGGGAAATGGTGATTTTTTTGCTTCAAGACTTGATCTGTATTAACCCTTTAGCACTGAGCTGGATCCACCAAAATGCAGCTCCATGGAAGACAGAGACCACCAGTTTCACCAGGGAGAGCAGAGAGCTCTCCCAGTCACCCAGACTTCCAGAGTGATGCCTTGGTGAGCCCATGGTTATGGACACAGTCATGACAAATAAAATGCTCCTCACAAAAGCACCACATAAACCCTGCAGCCTTTGTGTCCCGCAACATCAGGGGCATTTCTAGTTTTGGGAATTCCACAAGTGCCACAGGAACTGCCAACCTCCCTTGCAACTGCACAGTGCCATCATTAATATTCCCAGTGAGGGAAGCACAGCAGTGCCAGGCCTGGAGCATTGATATCCCCATGCAGAGTGATCCAGCACGGTTTGATTGAAACACGCCAAGGGGTTCTGTTTGTGGAAGGCAGGACAGAGGCCCGGGCATCGCTCAGCAGTGCAGGCCCTGCCTCGAGGCCTGACCAGGAACTTGAGGGAACAGAGCCACTCCTGCTACACGACAGGCCTGTCATCCAAAACTGAGGGTCTTTCTTTCCCTAACATTCCTAACAGGGGCTAATTCTCACACAAAATGCCCCCCAAAGGGGTAGATCCCACACCAGTGCAAACCATCACTGTACCAGTGTGGTTTTAAACTAAAAACTAAAAAACTCCAAACAACCCAAAACTTAGATCTCAAGAGCATTTCCCGGTCTCTGCCCGTGAGACATAGATGGGACACATCAACACCCAAACACTGATTTGCAGGGACTGCAAACTGGGGGGAAGGTGTGGAATGAGAGTTCCAACCCAAACCATTCCATGATTCTGAGTGGGGAGGGAGGGATGAGAGCAACAAGGAGCTTTATGCAGTTTTATGTTATTGAAGGTAAAAAGATTTTCCTTCTGCTCTTTCTAATACCACAGAATCATGGAATATCCTGAGCTGGAAGGGATCATCGATCCAACAAGGATCACTGACCCAGCCCCTGGCCCTGCACAGACACCCCAAATTCCCCACCCTGGGCATCCCTGGCAGCGCTGCCCAAACGCTTCTGGAGCTCTGGCAGCCTCGGGGCCGGGACCATTCCCTGGGGAGCCTGGGCAGTGCCCAGCACCCTCTGGGGAAGAGCCTTTCCTGATCTCCAGCCTGAGCCTGCCCTGGCCCAGCTCCAGGCATTCCCTGGGTGCTGTCCCTGGTCCCAGAGTGGAGATTGGAGCTGTCCCTGCACTTTCCCTCATGAGGATGTTGAAAACCACCACGAGATCTCCCCTCAGTCTCCTCCTTTCCATGCTAAATGTGAAAGATTTGAGTTCTCTAAACTCAAAACAGGCCCCTCGCTTCCCTCTGTGCTGCAAACTCAGTCCTAGTATTTAATACCCACTCAGATCAAATATTGCTAGCTGGAAGAATAAATTTCACCAGAATTAAACCATTAACTGCTAAACCAGCTGCTAAGGAGCCCATGTTCCTTTTAATTCTGGATTCCTCATGCTAGATTGAAAGAGCAGACATTTGACAAAGCTTATTCGCCATACTGGAGTGACTGGGAGCACTGGGAGCTGCAGGCTGCTGCTCCCTGAAGTTTATCTGGGAGCCAGCTCCAAACAAAGGCTGCAACAGGAGCCAGCTGTTGACACTCTGCGTCACGAGCTGCATATTAAATGATTCATCAAATGCTGTGTCACAACCTGGATAAAGCCTTTAAAACGAGGAGCCTTCCTCCTTTCCTTTTGTTTTTAGCAGCAAAGCATATCTGGATAAAGCTACACTTGCTGGAACAGCCTCCCTTTCCAGAAACCACTCCCCATTTAATGCAAATATTCCACCCAAATCGCTATTAGGAAAAATGCCAGTTGCCAAATTTCAGTAGACAATACTGAAATAAATAAGCAAAAATTATTTATCCAGCGTAAAATTCAGTAAATAGGACTGAAATAAATAAATAAATAAATAAATAAATAAATGAAATTAAATGCACCCAGAACATTTTGGAAAATGAAATAATAGATGAGTAAATAATTTCCCTGGCTGCTGTGGAACGGCAGCGTGTTATTGTAACCTGCCTTGTATGCTCCGTGTAAAGCACTGTAAATTATGATTTGAAATTATCATGTTAGATTAGGTTTTCTGCAGCTTAATATATTGTAATATAATATAATTGCTCAATGCAAATGAGCTACTGTACAGCTTTGGCATGGGGCTGTTCCTGGAGCCAAGCATTTTACACATTACGGTGAAGCGTGGGTTATTAAGAAACAAATTATAACGAAGCTAAATTTAGGTGGGAGCCAAGATCCCGTCACTGCATGGCGGTGACGGTGCCAGGAGGTGTCTCAGGGAGCTCTGGCACCAACGCTGGGGCACCTCAAGCAGCTCCACACACACCTGCTCAGGTTAGAGCTCCGTCCTCATCAACACCCGCAGCCATCTCGTTATCTGGGAGTCAAGGAATGCTCTAAAGTCAGCATGTGGCTCCAGATCCCAATGCCAAACACTCCTCCCAAAATAAATAACCCAGAGCTGATGGTGTTCCCACAGTGCTCCCATGGAGGGAGGTTTGGCCACTGCAGTACCAAGGGTGGGCACGGAGGCGACACAAGAGCTAAAAACACCAAAATGAGTCTCCACACCCGCCAGAATCAGCCACAGAATCCTGCAATCGTTAGGGCTGGAAGGAGCCTCTGGATCACCCAGTCCAGCCCCCCGCCAAGGCAGGGTCACCCGGGGCAGGTGACACAGGAACTCATCCAGGTGGGTTTAGGATGTCTCTGGAGACTCCACCACTCCCTGGGCAGCCGTTGCAGGGCTCTGTCACCCTCACGGGGCTGGAACTTCCCGTGTTTTATTTTATGGCCATCACTCCATGTCCTGGCGCTGGGCACCACTGGAAAGGGTCTGGCACCACCCTCTGCCAGCCCTTGGAGTTATTTGTAGGGATTGATGAGATCCCCTCTCAGCCTTCCCTCCTCCGGGTCCAACCGCCCCTCGTGCCGGTGACCCCGTGACCCACCCGACAGGCACAGCTTTCCCTCCTCATTTCCATCCACGAGGCACGAAAAACAAGAGTTGCTGGTCGATGTGCCGGGAGAATGCACTTCCTAAATAATACATTGGCTTGTAAATTGTCCATCCAACTGTAAATTCCAGAAGAAAAATTAAAATGTGTTTCTTCAGCCCTTTCTGCGCGGCGCTCGCTCTGCACGGCGGCATCCCCGCGTCCCCCCAAAAGCACGGGCACCGATGGGTTGGGTCCAGAGCAGGAAAAACCTGCTCCAAAGCAATTCATTATTAATGCCAGAATATTCTTGCTAAACAGTTCTGATTATTTCACAAGAAAGAGGTCAAGGTATTGGAGAAAGGGATTTAATCAAATAAACTCTCAATCTCTCTCCAAATAGCATTTTCATCCGGCTGCATGTAAATTCATCAGCTGACTCGCCTCCCAATGCCCAGGCAAGGTTAATCTGCTATGACTGTTAAAACTTCTCAGAGACGCCTTTGGAATAACGATTTACCCCGGGATGAGCCGTGCCAGTCACCTCAAAATATTTCCTCATCCCGTTCCTCAAAGTTTGGCCCGGCCCACAATGGCTCTGCTGGCAGAGCTGGAGCTGAACCCCCTCCTTGGGCTGCACTTTGGGGACCCCACAAAGAACTCCTTGTTTCTGCTCAACTCTCCAGGTTTTGATGACCATCAACAGCTCATTACAAACTGCCCCACAGCGAATATCATGCCCTGGGCAGAGGGGGAATCACAGATTTTCAGGAATATTTCCTACATCACCAAAGCACTCGTGCTGGGAAACAAAGCAGTGTAGGCATGGACAGAGAGGAAATGGAATTTCTCCGGTATTCTGAATTCAATATTGCCCTGCTTTGCTTAAACAAGGAGCCGAGGAATTTATCCCAGCCGTATCCCAAGGTGAATTTCGTGGCAAACACTAATAATCCCTCCTGGCCACTCCACACTTATTAGGCAAACCCTGCCTCCTAGCAGTGCAAATCTGCGGGTGTTTTTAAAAAGGATCTTCGTGAACCTCATGTTTAAACACAGGATTATGATATAGCTGTAAACTGCACATTTGGTCAGAAATGGAGAACTGCAATTTTGGGGTTTGTTAAAAAAAAAAAAAATCCCAAACGCCTTTTGATCCAGAGCTAAAAAGGAAACTGAAATACAGCAGGCAGGCAGGATTATTCTCTACCCCTATTTTTTGCTCTCTTCGCTCTAAGCCTGGCCACAGATTCTGCATTTGGTGGAATATTCCGTACATATCTTTGTGAAGCCGGGTCAGGTTTATGAGGAGATGTTCCTGAGAGCCTGGCACGGAGCATCTTCCCCAGCCTCCCCCAGGCACGTGTGACCCACGCTGCCCAGCAGCCCCCGGCGAGCTCAGGCGCACCCTCCTCTCATTTTATTGCTAGCAAGTAGCCACTCTAATTTATTTGTGCTACACACACCCCCGCACCTAAATCCCCCCCACCCGGGCAGCTTCTCTGCCTCGGGAAGTCTCGGACAACATTCCCTGCTTAAAATCCAGGAGGATTCCTGCGCTCCACGGTCCCCATCCCTCGATGAGGAGCCGGCGGCTGCGAACTCTGCCTCAGCCGGGGAGGGAGTGTTGTGATGCTGCTGCTCCGTGCCCCCGGTGCTCCCCGCACCTCTCTGGAAGCTCAGACACCATTTTACATGAGGATGCTTTCTAAAAAGCCCGGTGTAACTGTCTAATTAAGAGCGGAGTGATTGGCTGGTTCATGGACTCTGTGACAGTTCTGACAAATACACATATTGGCACAGCCCTAACCTCACTTCACAGTTTGCAACACAAAGATGGTATTTCCAGAAATGTGCAGAACACTCTGATACAAAGCTTCACCTTGTCTAGTGCTATTCCATTTAATTTTTTATTAACTGCCTGAACATATGCCATTCTAGGAGAGGGTAATAGTTACAAAATGTCAGCAGAAACATTTAAACTGCTCAAATGTAAATGATTTTATAAATTTGTAATGAAAGGTAATTGTCATGTGGGAAAAGTAACAGAAAAACAGATATGTGTAAATGTAAAACTGGCAAAAAATACATCTGACTGGTCGAAGGCAGCAAAACCTAAGTGTGTTTTAATGACCACTGTAAGGAGTATTTAAATAAAATTAGCTTCATAAGCAGAAAATGTGAATTCTATAATATTTTATTTTCTAACATTAGCAAAGTTCATAATAATGAAAAGACCTCATGGAACTTTAATGCGCCCAAATTCATTAAACAGTAGGACATTAAGATTCCTCACCTCATTTTAAAAAACAAATAAATCAAGTCAGATAACATAAATACAAAGCCGGCGCCGGCACCCGGCTTTAAAAGACCAATATTGGAGCGCGCTCGGTTTCTTTACTTTCCGCTAAAATGAGAAACAATTTGGTGATTAATCCCTTCAGCGATGCCGTGCTGGGTCAGTGCTCCCCGAGATGTCAGGCAGGAGAAGACTCGGGCGCAGAGGGGAGTTTTTCCTCAGCCACCACACAGAGCAACCACCTCCCAGTCAGGTTTGCGGGCAACCATCTTTAAATGCTTGAGCTGCTCTGCGTGGCCATGACAAGATTTGCAATTCCCCACGTTTATTTACACACCATCACCCCAAGTAGACATCACATGGAAGTGGCATGGTCGCGGCTGACCCCAGGGTAGTGGCTGTCTCTGCCGATCGCGCTCGCTGCTGCTCGGCGATTGAACCCCGCCGCCCGCCCCGGCTGCGTGCACGCTGCGCCGCGCCGCAATAAAATTAGCAGAAGCTTGTCAGGGGATATTTTCTACTTTTCCGCTGACAGACACTGGACAAACACGTCGGCGTTGCAGGGAGCCGCGGAGGCTCCCGCTCTGCAGGAATGGGATGGATCCGGGGGCCCACGCGCGGCACCCCGTGAAGGCCGCCTGGCTTCTCCTCCCCGGATCAGGCAGAAAAACCCAAAATTACCACTCAGTTCTATTTTTATTGTTTTCCTACGTCCACCCCTGCGTAAGCCTGGACTCGCAGGACGAGTTACTGAGCCAGAAAGGAACAGAACGGGGATCCATCCTATTCCGAAGGCAGAAGCTGGGGGGAGGAAGGGCCCCGTGCAGCCTGTGGAGGATGCACAAATTGCCTGGTACCTGCAGCCCACGTCAGAGCTCACCTGCCACCCCGCTGCCCCCGCCAGCCAGAGCTGCGTTAATTTTTTTTTAAGGGCTTTTGCAAATAAACGAAAGAAAACGCTCGTTTGTTTCGGGATCGGGAGCCCAGGGAGGCTAACGCGGTAAATAGGGGAAATTTACCGTCCGTAATGGGAACATTTTTAAATAAAACCACCTAATATGTTTAGTAATCTACACCAATGTAATTTTATTAGCTATTCAGTGCAGTTCTTACATCAAACAGCCTCAGAAGCCCCAGGATCATTTTATATTCACTGGAAGACAGAAGGAAATCCAAAACCTAGTTAAATAAATTGTTCATTTATTCCTTTCCTTTTATGCACCAAGATCTACATGTGGTCATTAATTATAAAGAGACTATTATAGCACCATATTTTCATTCAATACGATGTCCTGGTATATATCAAAGAAGTCCCATAATTAAAACAGAAGGGCCACAATGACAATTAAAATTACAATCTATATGGGGAAAGAAAGTACAGTTCTGCAATTTTTCACCCTGTCACTGTCAGCACCGGGGGATATTCCAGTCACGTCTCTTGTAAAGCAGCCTAAATTCTTCTTCACCAATGCAACCTCAAAAGCATTATCAGCACCTAAGCAAAAGCCTATGCAAGTATAATTTAATACCAAGCCACAGTTTGCAAGTAATAGCGTATAAAGTGATATTTAAGTGGTGTTTTAAGCACACTTCTGATGGCTACAGCCGCCTTTTACTGGTAAATGCGTTTTCCTTTGAGTAGTGATTATGAGTCCTGGGTGAAGAGGTCCTGTGTGCAGGTCTGCCTGTAAGCCTTACTTCCAGCTGCCAATCTTTACTTCACAGTGAAGAAAAAGCCACATAGCACCTTGTTCTTACTCTTGTAGGCTGTCATCCCCTGAGCCTGATAACTGCAAAATCATTTCCACATAACACTTTTCTGCTTCTGCCTCTTAAACCTCGAGACCTACACATTGTGCACGCACCCGCACCCCCGGCACTCGGCCCCCCAGAGCCGCCGCTGCTCCGGCCTCTCCCCCCAGCCTATTTTTAACACTTATCCCAGTAAATATCTGCATTAATGGAGTGCGGGGCCCTGCCGCAGCAATGTGTGTTTGCTACAATTTATTGTCTATAAAAGTCAGGAGCGGTGAGTTATTACGGCTAAAACTGTGTTTTTCTTTATAATAACTCCGAACCGAGCACTCACATATGAAGCATGCAATGGAGATGGAGAAGGTTTTGTATAATAAAACGGTGACATGGTCATTTTTCCCAGTTTTGCATTACACAGACACACTCATGCATGGTGCTTTTTAAATTCTTATTATATGGGAGGTCAGGAGGTCGAATGTCAGAAAGTACTGTTAATTTCACGGGGTTAGGGGAAAGTAAATTCACAGGGAATACAGATCACTTAGCACAGAGAAGCAGCTCCTCTGAAGTTTGGGTTTACATTTGTTAACCATATCCTTCAGCTGGCGAACCATTGAGACCAGGGTGACACCGTGGGCCCCGCTGTAATGGCTTGACACGCCGCGGGGACAGCGGGACGCGGCGCGGGGCCGGAGCACCGCGGCTCCAGGCAGCCGGAACCGAGCGCAGCACGCTGCCATTTGGGCTGCATGCTGAAATTGCACGGAGAGCAGCCGAGATGGCTTAAAGTTCAACCTGACAGGGAATGTAAAATATACTCCTCCGTCTCCGTTCGGCGGGAAGGGAGAATCCTGCAGCTTCCCAGAGTCCTCTCAAAGCACTTCCCAATATATCATCCGAGGCTGAAGGATGGGACGAGCACTCGGAGCATCGAGATGGACTTTGGTGTGCCAGAGGACGCTCTGATGGTTCATCTTTTCTTTATCTTTTTGTTGTTGATGTTTTAGGGTTTGCTTTGGTTTGGTTTTTGCTTTTTTCCCCTCTCGGTGGCACAACAAAATCGTGGAAAGCAGAAGAAAATTTAGAGGATCTGGGTTTTACAAATAACGGGAGTGGTGATAAAACACGGCGACAGAGCTGCTCTTCTGACAAGACAAATTCAGAAGCTACTTTTATTAAAGAAAAAGCCATTTGCTTGATAAAATCCACCATCCTCACATGCAATTTCAAGTAATAAACAATTAAAAAACGCAAGGGTATCTTCAATCAAAGATGTTAAAGACCTTGCCATTGTCTTCACTGAAAGTTCAACTCAAGAGTACCATAAGGCCCATGCTCCACATCCACGTGTGATGTGTAAGAAAGGGAAAAATCCAATAAAACAAAACAAAAAACCCCTAAATTCACTCAAATGGCCACAAGAGCCATTTCAGGAGACAGACAGGATTATTCCCTGGGAGGAATGTGCCAGGCCCTCACTGGGCTGGGGCTGGGTTTCTGCGTTGGTGTCTTTTGCAAGATTCCTCTGAGTCAAAAGCGAGCCCAGGCTCAGCTGCCCCCTCGTAATTAGATTTTAATGAGTCAGGCTGGGTGTTTGTGTTTTGGCAGCGGGTTAATGGTGTTAACATTTCCCTGCTCACAACTGGCCCCGGCAGGGCAGAGCCGCCGGCTGAACTTCCCCCTCTGGAGCAGCACGGGACAGGCATTCCCCAAACCCTGCCCCAGCTCCAGGCAACTCAGCAGGCCTGGAGGAACATTTTCAATCCAAGGACCCGGTGGGTTTTGGGTTTCCCAGCACCGTGCCCAGCTTCCCCCTTCCTCTGCACCCAAAGACGCCAAGGCCGCACGGCGAGTTCAGCACCATCCCTGTCTCCCAAACAAACACTCCCTAAATTCCCTGCCCAGGCAGGCAGGGAAGCAGCAGGCACAACAAACATGTATATTTATTATATACATAACATATTTTGTTAAAGATGCATTATTAACTTTGCAGTGGCGTATTTCACTAGCTGCCTTCTATAATTAAAAACTTTTCTCTCCAATCCCCTTTCCTGCAAGGAGCCTGTTGCCTGAAGATTTAATCCTTCATTACCAGTTAAAACAAAATCACCAATTAGGCACATGAACACGTCTGTATTAATCTCATTAAGGTGATGGCACCAAATAAATTGGAACTATTTTTGTGCTTTTACTGTGTTCCTATGGCTTTATCAGGCCCTGTGGTCATATACAAAGACCTTGCAGCTCAGTCATTTAGAGTCATTCGGTTGTGGACTAAATGTGGCATTACCATCTATGGCTGAAAATTGCTTTCAGCTTTTAAACTGCACTGACTAGTCTGTAGTTAATCTTAGATCATTCACTTGCAAAATTAAATGAGCCAGAACGATGGTCGTCTTTTTTTTTTTTTTTTTTTTGTAAAATAATACATCACAAAACACTTATTTGCCCTGCCCAAAAGAGAGATCAAATTCATTTAAAATCCCATAAAGCAGAGTTGTGAATTTTTAATTTTATTTAGGAGCACAGGAATAGAGGGGGAGCTATCTTTGCACAGCACATCATGGCTATAAATTTACATATAGAACATAGTTTGATGCCTAACCAACCTTTAATCTACCTTTGATGTATACTCCTCCTTCAGTAGGGATCACGTGAGACACCTTATTAATGCAAATGTAAGAAGGATTGTTTGGGATCTCTGATGTAATTAGCCATAAACCACGTTTAAAAGGAAAAGAGAAAAAAAAGCACTTCCTTTGTCACTACGGCTGAGCACAGAGGTGCACGTGGAGATGGAGATCACAGAATCAAAGAGTCTTTCAGGCTGCAAAAGACCTTTAAGGCCATCAAGTCCAACCCAGCGATGCTCCAGAAAGGGCTGCAGCCATGAACCCGTGGCAGGGCCCTTGTCCCCAGCCTCCTGCTTTCCCTGAGCCCGATTATCCCCCCGGCTCTATCAGTATTCCGTCAGAAAAAACCAAAAGTGAAGCGCAGCCTGGTTAGTTCTCAACTTCCCAAACAGCACAAGTCAGGAAACAATTAATTCCTCACCCTGCCGCCGGTGAAATCAATGACAATTTTACATTTTAAATTAATATTCAGGCCGCCTTCTCTGAGTTCCCCTTAGAGTCTGCTTTTGCCCTGCTGGACCACCACCGCTGCTGTCTCCACTTGGCACTGTTTTTATTGTAATTATTATTATTATTATTATTCCTGTGCTGCAAATAACAGCCGGCCATAAGGACGAGCGTGGCAGAGGCTCTCCGAGCCCGCTGGCACAGCTGTCGGGGCGGGCTCTGAAAGGCTCTGAGCGCTCCCAGCGAGGCTCACCCAGCTCTGGGCTGATGGGATGGAGATCGGGGTGAGGCTCCTCTGCCACCCGCTGGACAGGGGCAGCCCTGGGCTCTGGGCTCCGGCACAGCAAAACACCGAATAAATATAAATAAATAAATAAATAAATAAATAGATAAATAAATAAATAAATAAGTTAATTAATTAATGAATAAAGCACGAGCCAAGCAGCCACGTCGGGAACAGCCGGGACCAACAGCCAGGGATGGTGCCGACATCAGCGGGGGGGGTGTCCAAAGCCCGGGCCCCTGCCGGGGTTTTATTCCCGAGGGAATAACGCCGCAGTCCGTCCCTCCCCGGTGCCATGGGGCAGATCCGAGCCCGCTCTGCCGCGGGTGAGCGGCTCCCGGCCCGGGGAACAATGAGAGAGAGCTCCGGGCTCTGCTGCTGCTGCTGCCCGGCCCCGCTCCCGGCACTGCCCCGAGCCGCGGGCACAGCGGAAAGAGAAACAGCCCCGAGCCGCATTTATCGCCTTTGGCATTACTTGGGCACCTTCTCCCCGGAGCTTCCCGGCGCGGAGGGGCCGGGCAGAGCCGGGTAGAACCGGGACAGAGCCTGGCACAGCCGGGCACAGCCGGGCAGAACCGGGGCAGAGCCGGGTAAAACCGGGACAGAGCCTGGCACAGCCGGGGAAGAGCCGGGCACAGCCAGGCAGAGCAGGGAAGAACCAGGCACAGCCGGGCAGAACGGGGAAGAACCGTGCAGAACCGTGCAGAACCGGGCAGAACCAGGCACAGCCGGGAGCTCCCGGCTCGCTGCCGCCGGAACCGCCGCCTTTGTGGGAGCTGAGGGATGCAGCTCCATCCCCGCCGGTGGCAGCGGCAGAGCAGCCCCGCGCCGCCTCTCAGCGAGCTGCGCTCCGGCACCGAGCCCTTGGAAAGCAAATATTAAGAATATATCTCTCAGTGATTTGTAATAGCGATTCCCGCCCCCCCCCCCCCTTCCAGAAATCAAAGTTTACTCCAATCGCTCTCTCGCAGGAAGGATATCTAGAAATGATAAATTTTTATATGCATGGAATAATATTCGAAGATCAAGCTGCTATTCTCATAAAAATATATTTAGCTGGTAGTTTTTACTCTTCAGAAGAAAATCTGCATATTTTGTTTATTCTGGAAAATATTCTTTTTTTTTTTTTTAATAGCCTGAACCAAATAATTTCTCATTTTTACAGGCTTCACTTCACTTTTCTCACAGTGAATAAATTGCAACTTATTTCCATGAAATTCACAGATGACACAGATCTTTATTTTGCATAAAGGCATAGAGAAGTGTCTAATATCTTCAATATTCATCCGCTAAGTGGACATTTGCATTGGGTTAGCAGGGAGAAGGAGCCCCGGCCCTCCCGCGGTGACAGCTGTACGGAGGGATGACATCTGACAGCTGTGACAGTGCTGACGGGAGGCTGGGATGGCTCCCGCATCCCTGATCCAATTACGGCACACATCCCTCTGACAGGGCCGGCAGCCGCTCCCGCCCGGGAGGACAGTATTGATCTCTTGTCAGAGCCCCGCGCTCCGCTGCCCGAGCCGCAGCAGCGCCGGCAGCCGCCGGGGGCCGGCCGGGATGCGGCCGCAGGGGCACAGGGTGCCGGGCTGGCGCTCCGGGGCTGGCACGGTGCTGCCCGGTGCCGCCCGGCCCTGGCTTGGTGCTGCCCAGCCCTGGCACGATGCTGGCACGGTGCCGCCCGGTCCTAGCACGGTGCCACCCAGCCCGGCCGTGCTGATGGCAGCGCCCTGAGCGCAGAGCCTGGCACTGCTGCCAGGGAAAGGCCGCTGCAATCAGCACGGCCAGGCTGTGACAGCAGCTGGGACCGGGCAGTGTTGGCTGCCACTAATGCCAGAGCCCAAAATCACCCGGTGAGCCTGGGATGCTCTGCTCTGCTCCTCCAGCACCGCTCAACGCAGCACCGCCAGGGCCAAGGCGAGGTACACGGCCTGGGCCTCATCCTCACCACCCACAAACTCATCATCCACATCCTCTTCATCCATATCCTCATCATCTCCATCCTCATCATCCATATCCTCATCATCCATATCCTCATCATCCGCATCCTCATCCACATCCCCTTCATCCCCATCCTCTTCATCCACATCACCCACATCCTCATCATCTCCATCCTCATCATCCATGTCCTCCCTCATCCACACCCTCATCATCCACATCCTCCTTATCCCCATCCTCCTCCTCATCCCACAGCCCAGCAGGGCAGCCAAGGACCAGGCAATGCAGCACTGAGCCCGAACTCTTCATTAAACATCAAATGATCAGAGACACCAGGAGCAAAGCAGCCCATGGCACACCAGGCCAGAGGCCCCGGCGCACTCTGCATTGGGCTGATAGTTTGTACCACGCTGTCATTAAAAACTACCAAGTGTTTGCATTTATCATGTTATTTCGAAGTTTCTATAGGATCTCTAACAGTTCAAAGCAGAATTATTTTTAAAGAACCTTATGATGCCAGTGCTTTCTCCACAGAACACTCCAACAACGTCTGTTCAGCACCCTCATATATTCCAGACCAGCAGAGATGGGGATTTCAGTCTATACCCAAGGAGCAAGCTGAGAAGAGCCGAACAGAGGAGACCCAGGAGCATGTGGACACTTGAAAGCATTTTGACAAAAACAGAGGCAAGAGCAGAAAAACTCCCTGCAAGCAACAAGGGACCTGCCCGAGTCGTGGAGCTGCACTGCCAGGGCAGTGGGAGGTACAAACATCAGCACGAGACCACGGGCTGGAATTCCAACATCAGAAAGAATGACAAAATGAAGCCCTTCTTTTCCAAGAAACCCCTCATACCTGGGCATCCTCCCTCCCTCCCTGCCTCACTATTTTATCTCAATCTGCTGGGGCAGAGGCCGTGCCAGCCTCACAGGGTGATTTCAATATCATTACTGCTCCCTCCAACTTCCTTCTGGTCAGGCTGCTCAGCAGCAACCCCACGCCGCCAGCTAGATGTCATTATAAACAAAGTTATTGATTACCTCCCTCGAGCTGGATTGGAACCTGCAGACAAACTGTGACTTGCTCCCGTGCTATAATTTTATTGATCAGAGCAATCCAGCTGCCAGTGCTTTCTGGAGAGTAAAAAATAATAATAATAAAAAATAATAAAAAACCCCCACCCAGCCTGGCTACATGTTCCCTTTGCCCACACAGGAAACAAAACACAATTTTTAAGGCTGAAAGACAATTTTAAAAATGTTTTTTTTTTTTTCCTCTTCCAAAATCCTCTGGTAATAAAATAAGTATTTCCTATCTTTCAACAAAGCATTCCAGTCTGCCAGCTTTGGGATGAGCCTGCAACCGTCTCCCACCACTTTGTGTCCAAATTCCCCTGTGGGCTGTGGCCACCAATGTTTCACTTAAAAATACAACAAACCCATCAATTCTATTTCTTGAAGTTCAGGGCTCTCTGGAAAGCAAGGTGTGCACTCACACACTTTGAGCACTGCTTCAAATCCAAACATTTGGTTACAGTTACTCAAATGCTAATTTGATTGTGGTTACTCAAATGCCAACGCTGTTTCACAAAGGTTTTTGGGTCCATGCCCCAGCCAGGTTGTTCCACGGAATTTTGTGAGGTTGGAGCCAGGGGGGTTGGGTTCTCCTCCCAGGGAACAAGGGATGAGAGGGAGCAGCCTCAGGCTGTGCCAGAGGAGCCTCAGATTGGACATCAGGAGGAATTTCCCCATGGAAAGGGGGGTCAGGCACTGCGACTGCAGCAACAACTGATGGCATCCCCATCCCTGGAGGTGTCCAAGGAGTGAAATCCACTGCTCCCTTGGAGGGAAGATGTCCAAGGCAAGCCCAAGGCTGAGCCCACCTTCCCCTGGCTCTCCCCACTGGCATCACCCTCTCCCCTCACCGCAAAGTTCAATCACAAACCACAAAGCTCCACATAAATTCACTGAACAAAGTTTTTCCAAGAATAAGAACTCCCTCCCAGAGGTGCTTTACTCCCGAGAGTAACACTGACTCCCAGGATAAACACCTGAGGAATGCACAAGTGGAGAGGACACAGAAAACTCTGCTCTGTGGTAATCAGGAAGGATGGCAAAATGTGCAGGCAGGAATTTAAAAAGCAAATGGCTTCAAATGCGTTTGGAAATGCAGTTCACACCTCGCAGGAGAAGCAGTTGGGGCTTCTTCTTGTTGTTTGGGTTTTGGTGGGTGGTTTTTATTTTTTTCTGACACAGTTTGATTCAAAACAAAACTAGTTCAAGGTAGAAATTGTTGCCTCAGCAGCCTCCCAGAAGGAGCAGGGATCTGAGTCCTGCTCATCACCAGTGCCGAGTGGAGCTGCTGGAATATCACATGCAATGGAAAAAAAAACTCTCAAGAGTTTTCTTTGATATTTTTCTTAAATAAAAATAGGAATTAAGCCTTACAGCTGAGTTACAGAAGTGCCACACATTCAGTCCTGGGGAGGAGAACAGAGAGACCCCAATCTGTACCAAAACTGGGGAGAGTGTGGGGGCCAAACCCTGACTCTGTTTAAATCAGTAGAACCATCGCACTGAACGTTTTACCTTGAATGCCACCTTTGATTTGAGTTTTCTGATTGCTGCAGGTCTCAGACAGAGACGTGCCAGGGAAGCCCCTAAGGTGACACCACAGCAGCAGGTTTGGGTGTTGCGCTCTAGATTCATGATCCACACCCTCACTGCCTCTGCCTACTCCTCATCTCTATAGTAAAAGCTGAGTAATTCCATTTAAAGCCATTAAGAGGAGCAGCAATGGTTACAGGTGGGCTCACTGAGGAAGAGAGGGGGAAAAGCATCTCCAGGAACACGGAAACACGGTGGAGGTTTTAGTGTACCTCATTAATTCGTCCTGGATTGCAGCCACTCTTTGATTGTGATACTCTTTAATGGCAATTCTTAATTGTTGACATTAAAAAATCTGCTGAGCTGAGCAGAGAGCCCAACCCCGGCTGCAGCACAGACGTTCCTTCCCCTTCTCAAAAATGAAGCAGAACGGGCACGGTGGCTTTAATCACCTCTCTCAAGAACCAGAGTTCAGTCCCAGGTGCCAGCAGAAAGGTTAGGGGTGTAAATCTTGCCAAAGAGGCAGCTCCGGAATTCCAGGGCACACGGGCAGCTCGGGTCTTGGGACTACGGGAAATCCGGAGAGGAAGAGGAGTCCTCTCCTAGAAGGAAAGAGGCTGACACAGATTGGAGCACGTGGATTCCACTGGAATTCAGTGCTGTGGTCTGGAAATTCAGCCCCGTGCCCTGAGCACCTTGGGTGGAGCCCAGCTGCATTCACAAGCAGCAGAACTGCCCTTCCCTGTGCCAGGGCAGGCTCAGGATGGACATCAGCAGGAATTTGCCCGTGGAAAGGGTGCTCAGGACTGGGAACTGCCCAGGGAGGTTTGGAGTCCCCATCCCTGGAGGTGTCCAAGGAATTCCCGGAGGTGGCACTGAGTGCTCTGGGCTGGGAACAGGGTGGGCATTGGGCACAGGGTGGGACTGGACATCAGAGGGCTTTTCCAGCCTCAGTGATCCCGGGATTCTGGGCTGGGCTCCCCAACAGCAGCGTGGGAAAGCCAGGACACCCCCCTGGGCAGGTCCTGCCGTGGCTGCAGTGCTCAGGAGCTGCTCAGCTGAAGTTCCATTCACGACATTATCCTGGACTTGAGAAATTGGAAGTTATAAACCAGTTCAGATCACGCTGTATAAATACCTCAGGTCTGAATTAATCTGCAAAGTTTGTTAGAAATGAAGGTCAGGACTTGAATTGGCAGCAATTAGAATCATTGATATTTTCATGGTATCAGCCTCCTGTTCCTGATTATCAACTTCCATGGTGCTGACACCTCAAAAGCTGGCCCCTCTGACCCTGCCTGGGTTCAGCTGTGGAGTCTGTAATGTTGAGAATATGTTTCTGCATTACTTTTTGCAAGTCAGAGGAAATTTGTTCGAGAAAACATCACAGAGAGAAAATATATATGCAGAAATATATAATTTTACATATTTTAATTGAATATGGTAGCCAAGTAAAATACTGATTGGGATTCTGCCTTCTCCAACCTTTGCCTCAACACCTAATGCAATTTATTAATGGTGTTCTGACCTACAGGGGAACTAACTGGGAGATCAACTTCCAGCACAAACTTGTGGGAATGAGCCTGCCGATATTCAGCTCTTATTGAAAGCAAGGCCAGAGGGCTGACCTGGCAGCAGGAGGCCTGGGAAGCAGGGCCATTCCCTGAGATCCCTTCAATGGCATGGTCAGGGGAGGAAAATCCAAGGAATCCTTGATTAAAGACATCCTTTGATACTTCTGCCAGCACAGAAAAAATATATCCTTAATCACTACTGACAAATGGGATATCCCCCTGCAGATCCACAGGCACTGAACACCAGGGCTCAGGGAAATCCCATGGAGCAGGGGAAACAGGGATGGGCAGAGCATCACCTCCGGGATTCACACACAAAGGAGCCAATTCCTTCCTGTTTCCCCCCAGATAACTCTGCAGATGCCACAGAATCACAGAACAGTTCAGGTTGGAAGGGACCTCTGGAGATCTCCTGGTCCAACCCCCAAATTAGGCTGAAGTCAGGACTGGAAAATGGACTGAAAACCCAAAACAGCTGCCTAACTTTAGTCCAGCTCAGCAGAGTGGTGCATAACAAAACTTGTTCCAATCCTTCCATGGTTCAGGAACTTCCTTGTCTCTCCAGGAGGGGTGGATTTGTTCCTGTGGGGAGCAGTTTCCTCCATCCTGCAATCTCCAGTCCCCCTCCAAGGAGCTCAACCTCCCAAACTGACCAAAGCCAGGCTCCCATGACTTTGCCTCCCTAATAATTTGCATCCCAGTGTTTCCCAGTGAATGCTGAGGGAATGCAGAGCCAAACCCACCTCAGTGACTCTCAGCCCATTACAACCCTTCCCCCTCGAGGGGGAACTGCAGGTGTGTGGTTTCTGTACACACCAGTCTTCTCGTGGCCTAAAAATTACCCGAATTTAAAACACACAGGAGGGAGAAAACAAAACAGAGGCACGGAGGAAGCGGGAATTTTCCAACCTCTGGATGCACAGTAAAATGATGGAATGGTATAACCTTATTTTTTCTTGCTAATACACCTCAACTCTGACCTTCCTGAAAACCAGGACCTCCTGGGTAATATGGTAATTTAATGTGAGTGCTTATATGCTGATTTCTATGGAGTGGGCTGGCTTGGTGAAATACGACATGGTTTACTTTTAAATAGAGCTCAGCTGAGACCTCGAAGGGAACTGGAAACAGGCTTCCAATGGAGAGAGATAAATGCCTAATTTACTGTCCCACTTAATCCAGAGCTTTTTCCTTAAGTCATTATCTTCCATCCCTCATTATTGTGGCAGCACAGCCATGAAAGACACGTGCAGTGAGACCATGATTGGAGCACTTCTGTTTACAGTGGCCACAATTTATCATTAAAACAACTGCAAAGCTGAGCCATGATGGGAAATATTAAAAATAAATAGGATAAAGCCTGGAAGTGCCTGTTCCTGCTCAGAGGTACCTTTACCTGGAGAATACCACACACAACTGCAGCTGGAAAATCTGCTGCCTGAAGCATTATTCATACAGAAATGTGGATTATGGAGAAGACAAGAGGTGCAAGTTGAGCATCAAACATTTCAATATCCTTCTCTTCTGGTTGTGTTTTCAATATTCTAAGCAAGCAAAGCAACAGCCCTGTTCCCTGAGAGCTTCTTGGGATAGTGCCAACCCCCCTGGCTGCTGCCCTTCGGAGAACCCCATGAGACACCTCCCAGGAGCTCCCGTGAGCCACTGCCCAAACCAGCCCCACTTCTAAATCCCAGGATCCTTTACATTGGAAAACCCTTACATAGGAAATCCTTACGAAGGAAAAACCCTCCAGGATCATTGAGTCCAAGCTGTGCCCCATCCCCACTTTGTCCCCAGCCCAGAGCTCTGAGTGCCACCTCCAGAATTCCTTGGGCACCTCCAGAGATGGGCACTCCAAAACTCACTGGGCAATTCCAAGGCCTGAGCACCCTTTCCATGGGGAAATTCCTGCTGATGTCCAACCTGAGCCTCCCCTGGCCCAGCCTGAGGCCGTTCCCTCTCCTCCTGTCCCTGTTCCCTGGGAGCAGAGCCCGACCCCCCCTGGCTGCCCCCTCCTGTCAGGGAATTCCAGAGAGGGAAAAGATCCCTCTGGATCCTCCTTTTCTCCAGCCTGAGCCCCTTTCCCAGCTCCCTCAGGAATTCTCCAGCCCCTTCCCAGCTCCATTCCCTTCTCTGGACTCCTCCAGCCCCTCAGGGTCTCTCCCACCATGATGACCCAGCACTGGACACAGCACTTGAGGTGACCCCAGCAGTGCCAGCACAGGGGGACAGTCACTTTCAAGGGCGCTGGAGCCCCTGGAGACAATGAGATGAGGCTGCATTAAAACCCCTGCAGCCATTTGGGCTTCTCCACATCTCTCTCTTTTCACTGCCCCTCACACTGGGCAGTAAAGGGAAGCCCAGCTGGAGCAGGATCTCACATATCCCAATGTTCTAAGTGTGCACATAAATTAAAATAGTCTCAAATAAAAAAAAAAATTCAAAAGTAACTGTAAGTTTGGATCACAGTAACTGGGCTGTCTTGTGGCCATTCCATTTGGGATTCATTGAGGACAGGGACTTTTCAGTGCAGCCCCTCCCTCACTGCTGCACCGCCAGGCCCCGGAGATCTTCCCCCAACACAACTTCATTTACATCACAGAAATTTGCTTTACACATTTCAAAGGAGGGAAAAAAGCACAACTCCATCGCCAAATGGCTTTTCAAGATGACAGGTCTGGAGGCAGCGAGGGTCTGAACCCCGGGAAATGTCTGGAAGTGCCCCCACACTGTGGGAGCTGCCGGGAGGAGCTCCCCGGGATCACCTGCCCGCCCGCCTGGGAGGCCACACAAACAACAGCACGCTCCGAAATGGCACCGTCTGAACATGCAAATGAGCCAGTTAATTTCTTGCAGATTTCCCATTAATTATTACTCCTTATCAGTTTCAATACTGGTGTCAGATGTACGGTTCCAGGGCTACTCGCTGGCGCGTTCGGAACAGATGTTGCGAGAGAAGTGGAGTGTAAATATTTATGGGTTAAAAGGAGAGACTTTGGAATTTGAAGATCTCTCCTGACGCTTCTCACGCTGCCTCAGCCCATCCTTCTCTGTGGGCTTGTTTTGGAGACAGACAAATACTTTACATGTACATGTATCAACTGCCACTTGCAAATGCAGCTTCTCCAGCTCAAAATATCAAATATTTAACACATGCAGAGCTAGAACAGAAAATATTGTTTTCCAGAAAGAGTTCTGCTCTTTATTTTCTGCGAGTCTGGCATCTCATTCACTTCTCTCCTGCTTTTTGCATGATGCAGACACTTGGCACCTTTCAAAATGAGGCCCAAAGTGCCTGAGCTGGGAGATGGAAACCAAAGATCGCCAAGTGGGTCTCTCACTTGGCAGCCCTGGCTGGAGAGTGGCAGAAATCATAACTCAGTGTGAGAATTCTTCCTCCTGCCATCAGAGAGAAGAAATCCCAGCCTGTTGGGTGAAATTCCTGGCTGTGAGGGTGGGCAGGCCCTGGCACAGGGTGCCCAGAGCAGCTGGGGCTGCCCCTGGATCCCTGGCAGTGCCCAAGGCTGGGTTGGACACTGGGGCTTGGAGCAGCCTGGGACAGTGGGAGGTGTCCCTGCATGGGCTGTAAGGTCCCTTCCAACCCAAACCATTCCATGATCCCACACAACAAACCACCACCCCTGCTGCCTGTGCAGGGAGGGAGAAAAGTTTCAAAGTAATTTCTGTAACAACTGAAAAAAAAAGTATGGAAATAGTTTACTTTCGTTCTAGCAAATATTTCAGTTTCAGAAAACAGAGAAACCACACCTAAGAATTTTATTTTAGCTTCTACTCTGTCTCACTTCTCTCTGGTTTTCACTGATTTGCGAAGAAAACCCCAAATCCATTCACCCACTGACTTTTCTCCTTGGGATGTGGTAGTTTTTTTTAGTAACAAGTTTCTAATGAATATAAGAAAATCATGACGTCTCCTAAAACTAAAGCTAAAATTTAAATTTAACTTAAAATCAAAATTATAAAGATCAGCTTTTGTAAGAACAGTGCATTAAAAGTATGCAAAGAATAGAGTGGAGAAACTGCATCCAACCCTCCCTCTCTTATTGTGCCCCACTTCCTGTTGGGAAGCTCAGATGCTTCCATTTAAACAGGGTGAGTTAATCCCTAACACGTCACAGCAGGAGAACAGAGTTACCCCCATTTTTTCTTTGAGAGAGAGGGGCAACTGCAATCCAAGAACACTGGAGCTGCTTGCAGAGTGTCAGAGCAAGCAAAACAAGGTCTGTTGGCATGGAGAGCAGGGCAAAAGTTACACCACTCGTTAGATTTATCATTACAGGGCTCTGAAGGTACAAAATTTGCAATATTTGCAAGTTGGTGGCCTTCAGCTCCCAGCCCTATGGAGAGACAGGAGGGATAAGAGAGGAAGGGCAGGCAGTGGAGGGGGTCTGTGACATTTGCATTAATTACAGCACCTTTCAAGACCTTCTGGGCATCTGCAAACCTGCAAAGCAGAGGCTCTCACTCACACCTCCTCCAGCATCTAACAGAATGCTCACCTAGATCTGTGTATTGAGATTTATCTTTAAAATCCTTAAAGATTTTCCAGGGTGAGCAAACTTCCCTGGGGGCCAAGTTTGGGAAGCCGAAACATCAAAACCAGAGCATTGCTCCAACTCCTCCATTTCCTCCCTGCCCACGAGCCCGGGTTTGTGCCACTCTTTGGGCTACTTGCTGGCCAGCGCCGAGGCCGTGCTGTCCCTCTGTGTGCAACAGGTGCAGCTCCCCAGGCAAAGGCTCACTCCAACAAGTCCCACATCTATTGATCAGCTTTAATTATTCCCCTTTCTCGAGGCTTCTCGTGGTCCCGGGCTGGCGGTGGTGCGAGCTCAGCTGCGGCGTCAGCGGCCACGTCGGGCAGTGATTAAATGAATAAATATCCGGCCACAGGTATAAATGACCTATCCTGGGGGACAAGGGCCATTATTCACCCAGCATAATGCACCTCAAGGAACGCCATGGAATTAATCAGAGCCCTGCAAAACCTGACATCTGAGCACAGATTAAAAGAATTGGGGTTGTTTATCCTAAAAAAGAGCACTTAGGGGAGGACACGATAACAATTTTCAAGTGTGGCGACAGCTGTAGCAAAGACGGAAGGAAAATCAGGTTTTTTTATGTTTATGGCAGATTGGGGGGAAAGAAATAAGGGATTTAAATTGCCAGGAGGGAGAGGCAGAGGGAAAAAGAAAACCAACATGGGAGAGTTAAGCACTGGAATAAGTTTCCTGGGAATTTCCAGGAGTGGGGAGTGGGGCATGCCCAACCCGTCAAGGTGAGCGGTGCCGGAACGCGGCCCCCATGACATCCCTTGGTGCTTTTCCAGCCGGGTTTTCCTGTGAGCCACACAAAAGCTCACTCTATTGGAGAGGAGTAGAATGTCTTGCTAATTGAATGTCAAAGCAATTAAAGTGGGTATAGACTTCTCTCAACATTATCTTGACTTGATAAAATAAAGTTGTTTTGACAACGCTCACTGACAATTCCTGATTTTCAAGCGCAGCGATTTTTCTCCAGGCAAGACACGGAAAACGCTGAGACTTCGGAGTGAATTTTCCAAAGATATGCAGAACCATTATTCTCAGAATAAGCCTATTAGACAGAACTAATGGGCGATTTTCAAGGGATTGCCATGATCACAGACACCTGTACCTGGAGCCCGCTTCCCTCCCACCTCCCCACAAACGCTGCACACAAAACACTCCTGATGCTCTTTAGCAGCTTTGCCTCTCAGACACGCTCAAGTTCAAGGTCCAGCCCACAGGATGATCCCTACAGCCCTGAGTGCTGGAATTCAAACCTGCCTTCAGTTATTCACGTTTTACAGTCACTCATTTTAACCAATATGCATAAACACACATGCACAAAAAAATCAATAAATATAATTTTGTCGCTACTTCTTGCATTTTCTCCTTTCCCACCATCTCCTCTCCAAACCCATTCCAACGCTCCCCCTCATCCAGGTGCTGTGGCTCATGCTTTGAGAGTAAGCTCAGGAAAGCTGGACCTGCTCAGGGACAACCCAAGCAAAACATTGCAAAAAGAGAAGAAACTCGTGTTCAAATTACTCATTCTCATCCAGGAAAATGAGGAATTTCTTGTGGACCCCACACCAGCTCAGCTTCATTCCCACTGAAATCAGTGACCAGGAGTAGATACACCAGCCTTGAGCAAAGCTCACCTCCAGCAGTTCTCCTCCAGAAGTGGGACTGTTTGATGAGCAGGGAATTCCTGAGCCACCAGACCTTTGTACCAGCCCTCATCTCATCAACAAATGCGCTCAGCTGCCCTTTGAACCACGGGAAACTCTGGGTTCCAAGGAGGTACAGCTTGGAATCACAGAATTAATTAGGTTGGAAAATACCCCTAAAAGCATTGAATCCAAGCCCAGCACTGCCCAGGCCACCGCTGCCCCACGTCCCCAGGTGTCACATCCACAGGGCTTTGAAATCCCCCCAGGGATGGGGACTCCAGCGCTGCCCTGGACAGCCTGATTCAGGGAAGAAACTTCCTACTGTCCCACCAGGATCTGCCTGCAGGGCTGTGCTCTCCGTCCCTTCCCCAGGCTGTGCTCCCTTCCCTTTCCCAGTCACTGCTTCCCTTCAGCTGCTGCCTCAGCTTCCCCTGGCTGCTGCAGGAGCTCCAAGAAGTGCTCAGACCCTTCCCAGAGTGAGAGCACTGCACCTCAGTTGTCCCATCTCCTCTTTCTTTAGATCCAAGTTCCCCCAGACCACCCAACAGAATGCACCCACATCCTCCTGCCAGTGCTCAGGCAGAGCTGACAACACTCGTGGGGCAGAGTTTGGTGTTTCAGGAAAACCCTGGGACACTGGAACGTGTCCCTGCCCAGGGCACGGCGTGGGACTGGATGGGCTTTAAGGTCCCTTCCAACCCAAACCAGTCTGGGACTCTGTGATCTCCATACAGAGCCTTGTGCAAAATTCACCTCTCTGCCTTCATCTGCTGCAAGGAATTAACTCTGTTCCCAGGCACCCCACCATGCATTCCCATTTCCTCTGCTGGGGGAGACTTTTAGTGCATCCTGCAAACAAAAGGTGTTTATAATCTCAAAACTTGTTTTCCCAAAGGAAAAAAAAAATCTGAGAAGGAAGGTGAACTGAAAATCTGAGAAAAGGCTTTTCTAATAGGTACCAATTTGTCTGACACAAGATGAGAAGTGTTTGGGAAGTTACTCATGAAGAGTAATTGGGCAGTTGTGTTAAGTAGGGGCATTTATGAATTCTGTGAGCAATCTTTGACCTTTGCAAATTCTATTTCCAGAGCTCTGGGCTCACACCTTTCCCCAGCATGGCCTGGGCGAGAGGAAAAATAAATGCTTTTATTTATTGTCATGTTCTCTGCTGTCATTTGCATAAGTGCCCTGCTAAAGGCAGCTCTCTCTGCCAACACCTGCACTCAGCAGCTCCAGGGCCGAGTGAGCGCTGCCCAGGGAAACTGCGGCTGCTCCATCCCTGGGAGCACCCCAGGCCAGGCTGGACATTGGGGCTTGGAGCACCCTCGGACAGTGGGAGGGGTCCCTGCCATGGCAGGGGTGGCACTGGGTGGGATTTAAGGTCCTTCCAACACAAACCAGTCTGGGATTGCCAATGAAACTCATCCAAGACGCAATGGCATTCCTGCCGTGCTCTTCCTCAGGCTCCCATCACAACCTAAAAATGGGTTACGGTGGTAAAGTACTGTACCACAGTGCAACTGATGTCACTTTGTGCCACTGGAGACACCAGGGTCTCTCATTTAGTTGGAAAACACAGATGAACATGGCAGGGATATGGGACTGAGGGGAGGAAATGAGAGGACGGGGAAAGGAGAATGGGGAAGCATCCAGAGACATCCTCAGTTCTGCAGTGGCTGTTGGGGGCTGGGAACGTCACTCACACAGCCCTGAACATCTGACAAAGATCGACTGCACTGGCAAAAAAATACTTATAAACCCAATATTTAATACTTTAAAGTGTGAGACCACACATGGTCACTCACAGGCGTTCTGCTCCTGTGCCTCAGACCAGATACTGCTAAATATGGCACAGTTAAAAAAACCTAAAAACCAAAAAAACCAACAAACAAAAACTCCCCACGAATCAAACCCACAGAAAACCCAGCCCAAGTGTAAGTTCCATCCCCCTAAAACCCAACCAAAACAAGGGAATGGTCTCTCAGTTCCTCTCTCTGATATGAACAAAGATAACACCAACTGTACATCACAAGTTTTAGGGACACCACTGAAGTGTGAACTGAATCATTACTGCTCCAGAGAAATAACACTCACTCCTTAAAAATGTAAGTGCAGGCCTGGGAAACCCAGGCAGAGCGAAGGGAGAGCAGGAACCAGAGGCTGCCATTCCTGTTTTCCCAGGAATGTCTATTTTCCATTTAGCAGCCCTCCAAAGTGGCACTGGGAGGACTGTGCCAGGTGTCCCTGCCCATGGAGGGAGCTGGGATGAGATGATCTTTAAGGACCCCTCCAGCCCAGGCCATTCTGAGTGTCCATGATTCCCACGGACACCCCAAACCAAGTTTATTCCTGGCTCCATCCAACTCCTCAAAGGCTCATCCGTGCCCCACCTGAGAGCGTGGCCCTTTACTTTCCCTCTGTTTTAAAACTCCCAAATTTTGGGGTGTTTTACACCCTCTGCTCGCCCAGGCTGTTCACCACGTTCCAGAAAATCCGAGTTCATCCATCTTTTCTGCTTCCACTGCAGAACATCACCCCAGGCAGGCTGTGGCTGTCCAGGCTCAGACCCTGCTTGGCCGTGCTCCGGCAAATCCAGAGCGGCTCCACTGATATTAAAGGTGTTGGTCTGGACTTAGACCAGAGCAAACGAGAGCACAGCCTGACCTTTTCTCTCCTTCCTTTCACACCTCCTAATGGTTTTTTTAATAGAAAAGATAAAATATTTGTAAAACCAAGGAAATCCCTCAAATACCATGTAAATTCCCCTTCTAATTTTCCCAGATTCATTTTGAGGCTCCTTAAAAAAAAAAAGTAAACTGCAGAGAAACTTCCAACACTTCACCCTCGGTCTCTGCTTCTCTGTGGCCTTCGCAAAATGCCCCGCTCAGGGGTCTGGGATGGGGATCCTGCTTTGGCATCATCCTCGTGTCCCAGCCAACCCCTTCCCTTCCCACCTGAGCATTTCCTGCAGGCAGCACGTGGATTCCTTTTGGTCTCAGCTTCCCAGGATATTCAGGTAAAGAAAATACTCTGTATTTTTCTATTTCCCCTGTCCTTAAGCCCATGTTTTTAACTCCCTCCTTCCCCAAAGCTCCCAGGGTTTCCTGCTTGGCATTTGCTTATCTATTTCCTTAGAAGAGCACTAAGTGGATTAATATTTCAGATTCATTGTGTCATTTAAAGTTATTAACAAGCCCAGCTCCTCTGAAATGAGCGAAAGCTCATGATAAAAAATACTTCTGTTCTCTGCCTCAAACGAAGTCCTTCTGCTGGAATCAAAAAGTCCCACTTTCATTTGTGTCATTTTTTTAAGGCCAGTAATCACAGCAGAGCAGCATTTCTAACTTTTGAGTCATCAGCAGCACAAATAAAGCTTTCACAAATTGCAATAATTTCTCATCAAGGCTTCCCCACAGAGAAAAAACCCATAAATTAACACAGTGTCACGTATCAGAAATCTAACACTGGCACAGAACATTTTGGGGAATAAAAGAAATTGTGGAAAACAAAGCAGATCATCTGACAAAAAGAGAGCCACAATTCCACAGCAGCTCCAGGCACTCCTGGAATTCTGCTGGAGAAGAATAAACCTCCTTCATTCACAGGCTGCCAGCTTTTCCATGAAAAAAAAAACCCTGGGAAAAGCCACTCCTGAGCAGGGGGCTCCAAATTTGTTCCTTTCTGAGTTTGAGGGAGAGCTCTCCACATCCTGCAGTGGCAAAGAAGAAAATGGAGTCCTGGCCCCTGTTCTGCACTGGAAATTCAGCAGATAATGAAATTTTAGTTCATGGGCCAAGGGTGGAAGTGGCCTCTGGACACCCCCTTGTCCAGGCCCCTGCTCAGACAGGCTCACCCTGAGCCCATGCCCAGTGCTGGGGCTGGGTGGCTTTGGAGGATCTCCAAGGTGGGAAACTCCACGAGCCACTTGTGCCAGCACTCAGTCTCTCTCGAAGTGTCATAAAACCATGGAATTGTTAGGTTGGGAAAGCCCTCAAAGACCACAAATCCAACTGTAAACCCAGCACTGACCCATGTCCGGAATTCCCAGAGAAGCTGTAGTTGCCCCTGGATCCCTGGCAGTGTCCAAGGCCAGGCTGGACAGGGCTTGGGGTACCCTGGGATAGTGGGAGGTGTCCCTGCCATGGCAGGGGGGGATGGGATGGGATTTAGGGTCCCTTCCAATCCAAATCACACCCTAAGTCCATGATCATAAACTACACATGGCACCTCAGCACAGCATTTATTCTTAGAGCATTCTCTGATCCATAAAACTCTTAATTCTCATTATAATTATTCCCCTAAAGTTCCAGCTTTCCAGTTCCCATTGCAGTGGGCAGCAGTGAAACCCCTCAGGTGTCCTGTGCTCTGAAATAAATCCCACAGTAGCAAATAAATCCCACCAGAGATAGGATTATTGAATCTTTTATAGGGAACACACCTGGTATTTTTTCTACACTTACTTATTTTTACCTCCTCCTAAAAGACTGTGTCTAGTCAGGATTACAGGGCAGAGAATGGGTTTTATTAAATATTAAATTTTCTATGGTACATGTAATTGGGAGTTTGTCAGATTCAAGTCTCAGTAAGTTACGAGCTCAGAATTTGTGGACTAGGACAGTTCTGTATTTTACTGGATCTCCACTGGGCTCTGCATCCATCACGGACCTTCTTCCACCCCAGCAGTAACAACTGAGGGGAATTTATGACAACAATGCCCGTGACAGGCACACAGAGAAGTTAAAAACACTTTAGTGCACACAGAGCTGACCCCCACGAGCTCCACACGGCCTGGGGGCCTGCCCGAGGACTCCTGGGAAGCAGAGGTGGCAAAGTGCCCCTGCTCTTATCCCAGGATTTAGGAACTGGATTCACCCTGAGGGCAGCAACACCCCGAGAGACAGAAGCAGCCCCGGCGGGGCAAGGCCAGCCCTCTGCTGAGCTGGGTGCAGCTCACCCCAGGGATAAACCCCGCTCTGGGAGGAGGCTCTGGGACAGGCCGGGGATTTTCCCGTCCCAGGCCTGCGCTCCCCTTTCACAGCCATTTGCAGGAGTGAGGGGGCAAAATAGATTTTCACGTCCTCAGAAGTGAAACCTCTTCCTTAACGCCCTGCCAGGTTATCTGCAAAGCCTCAGCTCCTCAGGAATTGTCGGTGCAAAAAAGAAACTCGGGGTGGTTTTCTGCCCAGCCGGGCTGGAACCCAGCGCAGCCGAGCCCTTTATTTAGTGCCACGACGAGGCAGGAACACGGAAAGGTCTCTCTTTTCCCTCACCAAGCCGAGCAGCCGGAGGGAGCAATCCAGAAATGCAGGGCAGGGAAAGAATTCCTGCCTGTGCGTCTTTGGGGGCTCTGGGGTGCCCGCTCGCCCCTCAGACAGCCCATTAGCGGTGCCAGCGCTCCGGGGCCCTCGGAAACGCTGCCATTTATCACTGCAATGGCTCTGCTGCAGCTGAGGCAATCCTGGGCACAGGGAAGGACAGGAACCCACACCGAAATCAGCTCAACACAGGGCACGGCTGGCACTGAGCTGATTGCTGGGAATGCTCCGTGCAGCTCCGGGCGGGTGAGCTCAGGCCGAGCACAGCACGCAGCAGGACGGGGGGGACTGTGCACGTATTTTCCACACAAACTGAAATCAAGCAGCCCTCATCACCTGTTTTCCCTCTTGGAGCCTGGGAGTGCTTCTTCTCCTGCCAAGCTCACGGTGCTGGGAAGCAGCACCACGGCAGGAGCAGGGAATCGGCTCCAGCAGCCGAGTGTCAAGCCCCTGGTCGGGAAGAAAAACCCCGAGAAAATCTTCACAAGTGGATCCAAGTAAATTCCCTTGGATTTACTCCCCCTTTGGCAATGCAAAACGGTGATAGCGAAAGTCAACAAGGGCTGATCTTATTCCTTTTTTAATTCTAGAGCTACCTATTCAACGGGCAGAGAATGAAATATGAAATTAAAAAAGTCCAGTATAAAATTATAAAATGAAAAGGAAATTGCCTCCAGAAGGGCAGGGCTTAACCAGAGATTTTCCAGGCAGATTCCAGGGGTGCTTCCAGCCCCGCATCCACCTTCTGAGCACCCACTCCCCTCCCTAAGCTGGACAGGGCCCCTAAAACAGGAGTTAAGACCCAGAGCTCCACAACTAAGCACTGGTGGAACTCCACCAGAGTGGGGGATTTTTACAAGTCAGTCAGTAAATGAACTAATAATATTGGAAAAAAAAAATTTAAAAAATTTTAATTAGTTTTTCATTTTAATTCATTTTAATGAGAAAAATCTTATTCTTAATGATGGTGCAGTGGTATTTATCCTGATTCATTCAGTACTTTTGAATTCAAAGGGTGATTACAAAACGATGGAATTTTAACAGTGTGGGAAGCAGATTGATTAATAAATTTCTATTGAGAAATGGAGAGCAAATCCCCTTTCTGGGCACTTTGGTGAGTGCCTGCTGTCCCCTCCGCCAGCTCTTTCCAAGGGCTGTGTGGGAATATCCAAGCATTTATAGCTGCACACAGCTAAAGGGGGGAAAATCCCCCAAATCCCCAAGAAGCAATAAAGAGCGCACACACAGCATTCCCAAATCCTCAATAACAATTCCAGCTCGGAAGCCTCAACAAATTCACCGGCAGGGACCCCAGTCCTGCTCCGAGGCTGAGGGAAGTGGATTCCCCCTCAAACACGTGGGATGAACCTGGGACCAGGATTAATTCCAGCCCTGCGTGGTTCTCGTGAGCGCTCCGGCTGCTCCCACGCGGAGCTGCTGCCAAGAAAGGGACACGACACGGCACCCACGGGAGGGGACATGGCACCCACGGAAAGGGACACGGCACGGCACCCACGGGAGGGGACACGGCACCCACGGAAAGGGACACGGCACCCACGGAAAGGGACAGGACACGGCACCCACGGAAAGGGACAAGACACGGCACCCACGGAAAGGGCCACGGCACCCACGGAAAGGGACAAGACACGGCACCCACGGAAAGGGACACGGCACCCACGGAGCAAAAGGAGCCGGGCTCACAGCCCGCCTGCCAAAGCCACTCGCTGCCCCGGATAACGTGGCAGGCAGCACAAACGGAGTAATTACCAGAATTTCATTTTCATTAACTAATAAACCCAGGAAAACAATTTGAGTATCTGAATGTCATTTTTCAAAGGAAAATAAACTGTAAACATTTGAATAACATCACAGCAGGGATAATATACCTAAGGAAACCTATTGAAATATGCTGGAGAATTCCTCCTCTTTCATCACATTAAAACTGCAATTGACTGTAAACCTCCTACCACTCTCCGCTGAGACTTTAATTGTAAAGATTCCTGTTACACATCATATTAGAATTTAGTTAAAATTGTAGAACACATTATTTCCAATCAGACAGCCAACCATCACTCACAAAGATTTTTAAAAAGGTGATTAATAATTCATCTCAGATAAGGAAAAGATCTATATTTATACCATCTTCTCAGCCACCATAAACTACCTGACAATTGTTCAGTAATGATGCCCAGTAAATTCTTTAAAATGGTAATTTGTCATTCTGTCACTTCATTTGTGACCTAAAATTCCTCACTTGAGGCATCATCAAATAAATTAATCACTTTCCAGGATCCATTTCTCTGTTCTGCACGTTATTATGCCCAGGCTCTCTTGTGTTTCTCTTCATTTACATATATTTAATGGCTCAGCAGTGGTTCACTATGGCACATAACGCACACATCTCATTACAGGTGAAATATTCTAACTGCCACTATCACTGGGAAAGAAAATAACTCTCCCAATTTAATTTTCCTGATGTAACAAAACCATGATTCTTCACTATGAAATGTTGATGCCATCCATCAGTCACAATCAATAAAATCATCATGGAAGTACGCCTTCTCCAGCATCATCCCCTCAGCCTGGGATTATTTGAGGGAGGTAATTAAACTCATAATATGTAATGAATGTAAATGAAGAAAAAAACCCCGTGTTCTCCCTCTAACTACGCTTATTTTACTGCTTTGATTTAAAGTATTTTTACATCTCCCAATCTATGAAATACACAAAGCCCTGAAGGAAAGGCATCACAAGTACAGTAAGCATCAATCAATATATATAATGACTAATTAAAAAGGAACATATTTTAACATTAAAAACCCACCAAATGCTGTTATTTATCGATTTTTCATTTAAAATGATGCATTCCCCCTGGACTAATATATTTGCTGTCTTTCTGAAATATAGATTACAGGACACCAATTTTAGATACTGTTGCTTAGCTTAAAAAAAAAAAAAAAAACAACCCACCCCAAAGTGATTTTGTGTGTCCCTCATCCCCCCAGAACCATTTAGAAAGCCCAGATACCCAGACATGCAAACTACTCCTGTGCTGGAGAGAAAACCTTAATCATTCCAGTCTCATCTGTGTGCCTGAGCTCATATAAGTCAAGAATGAAAACAGGCACTTAGAAATGATAACTTGAAAGAAGTCCACAAAAAAAAAATATGGGCTTAGAGCAATGTTTTGCCATAAAGAGCAAAAAGGCATCATCTCTCTTGTAAATGTTCACACAATTTGGGTTTTATTAAAAAGCACAGTGAATAACGCTCCTCTTGTGATGGGGAATCCAAAAGGTACCAGAAGCCCTTTTGGCCACTCTGTCCTGGAGCACAGGGGGTGTGGGGCACCCTCCACAAGGAGGATTTCCCTGGGAACGAGGAATTATCCCTCACCTCTACTCCAAATCATTCACTTCGGGTGTTGTTTCAGCACCACACACACACACAGGGAATGGGATCCCTCACACTGAGCACAGGGAAAAAGGAGAACGATGGAGAACGTGGGACCTGGCTGGGCCACCAACAGCCTGCCCCTGGTGGCACTTCCCTCTGCCCTGGCTGTTTAATAAATATCGATTTTCAAACGCTGAGCCCCCTGCCCCACCCCAGAGCTGGGGAATGTTGCTCATCCAGCTCCAAGGGCAGCAAAAGGGAGCAGCAGCTCCCCTTTGGGAAGCATCACTATCCTTGGGGGAGCCAGCCCTGCACAGCTCTTTGGGTCAGGATGGAACAGGTGAAACAGCTAGGAAGTGAAGTTTATAAAGGCTGAGATGAAATTTGGGAAAAGAATGCACAACAGGAAAGAATTATTTTTAGTAACTATTAATCCACAGCTATGCACAAAACTTCTGCGCCACATGTAGGCATGGGGAGTTGGGGTTATAAAACCCCCCAAATATTTTAAGGGCTATAAAAACCATTAAAACGTAGGATTTTTTAAAAATTTTAAAGGCTCTTGTCCAGCAGGAAGGTACGTCCGGAGGGATGGGATACCCACCCAGAAAGGGCCAGGGGCATCACAGCCAGCCCAGCACGGAGCAGCTGTAACAGGGATCCGGGGGCCCTTGAAAAGACACGGCAAGGCCCCAGATAGCTGCAGTCTGAAAACTTCCAGGCCTCAAACCCACTATTTCGAGAGCATTTCCATTCGTTTTCTTGTGGAGCCCTGCAGCAGAGCCCAGCCGGAGCTGCCGCTTCTCCCTCTGCGCCCCGGCCCGAGGGAATCGGAATTCCGGAGAGCCTCGGCTTGGGGGGACTTTACAGAGCACCCCATTCCACCCCCTCAGCCCCAATTAGTGCAATTAGTGCCCGGAGCACCCTTCCCTCTCTCGGGCACCCGGGGGATGGGAGGGGAGGGAGGGAATTGTCTCCCCTGAGTGATGCTGCTCAGCAGCTCTGGGCACTTTGGCATTTTCCCTGCCGGCCGTGCGCAGGAAATGCATGAGGAGCCCGGCACCACCTCTGAGCCCTGCCAGAGCCGGGAGAACGGGAAAACAGGGAGCAGGGAGCCATGGGGAAGCAGGGAGCAGGGAGGGAAAACAGGGAGCAGGGAGCCATGGGGAAGCAGGGAGGGAAAACAGGGAGCAGGGAGCCACGGGGAAAGCGGGGAGCAGGGAGGGAGCCTCAGGGAAAGCGGGGAGCAGGGAGGGAGTCATGGGGGAAACAGGGAGCCATGGGGAAAACAGGGAGCAGGGAGGCAGCCACGGACCCCAGAGCAGTGGCAGGCATTGAACACCGCTGGGTTCCCAGGCTAATAAAGAAATAAGCCATCCAACCCCTCAGTGCCCATCCCTCGGCACTCTCTCTAACAGAGATAACAACAGGCCACGTTGTTCCCATCGACCCCTCCCTGCCGGGACAGGGAGCAAGGTGCTCCAGGAGCTCATCCAGGAATGGGGAATTTCTCCGGGTAATCGTGTCCTGCGGCCGCCAGCTCCCGCGGGCTCCGGGATTGTTCCATCTGTACATGGGCACAAACCCCAGCTCCCCACAGCTTCTCCGGGAGCCTGTGCCAGGCCCTCCCAGGGAAGAGCTTGTTCACACCAGCCACCCACCCCAACCCTGCTCTCTGCCCGTGTGCAGCCATTCCCTCCGGGTTTTCTCCTTTTCTCCTGCTGTGTGAGGCCCGTGAGATACAGCAGAACCAGCAGCTTCTCCTCGCAGCCAGGATAAACCTGCACATAATGTCTTGTGAGAGGAGCATGATTCACTTTTACTGCTCACGAGGTGGCTTTGCGGGTTCATGATGGATATTGTGGTTTATGCATGAAAAGTCTGTTACCTGCAGTATTTGTACTCTTTAAACTCTTTAATACCTGCTTAGATCCCCAGCAGATGCCAGAGTGCACATTGGGGTAAGGATGTTGTGCAACAGGATCAGCATTAAGTTCAGTCTGGCAGCTCTGCTCTGCTGATGGAAATGAGCTTGAAATCAATTAAGACAGCACATTTTAATACTGCTTCTTATTTCCCTACACCCCCCTGGAATTACACCAGATTTCTGCCTAAATTTTAATTCTAATAAGTTTGTTTTTTATAAGCATTTGCCTGATGAGCACTTCAAACCTGCTGAAGGCAAAAGCAACCTGACACAAGAGAATGAAACTGCTGGGGATGTGAAGTTACCTGGGTCAAGCTCAGTGATCTGGGATTCTGTGAGACTGAGCCTCCCCAGCTGCTCTGAAGTCTTGCCCCCATCACTGCCCACGAGCTGCCACACCACAGCTCCCATCAGCCCACAGCTTTTGCCCCTTCACAGTCACTCACAGCCACAATAAAATCCTCCAACACTTCTGTACCAAAGAAACACAGCCCTGGGTTGTGTTTACGGGCAAAGTCTTCCCAGACAGGAATGGCACCAGCTCCTGCTGCTGCCCAGGGAAGGTGCTCAATAAATCACAGCAAAGCAGAGCTCTTTTGCTGCGGGGGCAGCGGGTGCTGCCTGCAGCTCCCCCACGGCCGCCTCTGGTGCCGAGCTGGGAGCCAGCAGTGACAAAACCCACTGGGATCGGTGCTGCTTCCAAAACAAACCCACCACAGGAGGATCAGGCTGAACCCTAAGGTGGGTTAAGGCCTGTGGGGGATGAGCCTGGACCCTCCAGTGTCCCTGCTGTGGGTGCTGGGGCCGTGTCCAGCACCACGATCCATCCATCCATGCTGCAGGAGCTGCCGCCACCCTGGCAGGGCTGGCAGCAGCCCCAGCCCATCGATCTGCCTGTTCCCCGGCAAAGCTGACTGGTACATCTGTTCTGTGAGAAAACATACATTCTGCCTCCAGTACAATCACTGTAATTAAAAATTAACATGCATTAATTGTTGGAGCTGATGTAAACAGCTGATGTTCCACTTAGCCCTGTCTTCTGTACATATCATTAGGCAAAGCCAAATATTGTTAAGTAAACAGGCAACACTTACAAGAAGAAATAGAAAACTAATTCCAACTAAATAAATTGACAACACCATGCAAGTCATATTAAAACAGTTGAGATAATTATTAGGCTACTGGACTAACAGAGGGAAAATCATAGAAGACATATTTAATTGTTTGAATCTCATCTCACTAAATGTATTTAGGCACAGTGTGAAATACAATTTAACTGGAATGTGGAGGCAGCTTTTTCCCAGAAGCAGGATGTGCAATATACCAGGGGAATAAAAATATAAGTTGGAGTTTGATATGCAGGTAAAACAAATAACTTCTGAAATGCAGCAATTTCTACCAACTGCTTCAGGAGCAGCTGGTCTCCAGAGAAATTCAGGTTGGTTATGCAATGCAAAAGGCTTTTTCTGCCTCAGATACATCTGCAAAATCCCCGGCAGTGCCGGTGGGAGCTGCATGCAGCCACCAGGAGAAGAACACACTCCTGAGGAGTTCCTGCCTACTTTTCATCGCTGTTATTTAAATGTCAGAGCAGAGTCGTTTCTCCAATTTGTATACAGCAAGCAGAAAATCAAGCCCCACAAGTGAGCTCGGCGCTGCACCCCCGAGCTGCTCGCTCAGATCTCAGCGCTGGAGCTGCATTGCCTGGGGGGTGTCAGCTGCTGGTACCCCCAGGCTGCTCCTCACTGGGTGCCTCCAGTGCCAATCCCAGCCCTTGGCCCCGAACTGTGGCAGAGTTGGAGTTTAAAGGACACTCTCGGGGAAGGGAGCTCTGCAAACACAGCAGCAGCATCCGCGCTGTGCTGCCCCATCACCTCAGGGCTGTCTGTGCCACCTCAGGGCTGACAGCCCCTGCAGAGCCCCCCCAGCAGGGCTGGCCCCAGCTCAGGGCCCACGGACACCACACATTCCTGCTCTGCGCAGGGACAGTCCCCAGGAGCAGCCACAAAGCACACGGGGATCCAGGATCCACCACATTCCTGCCAGCATCACACCAAACTCAGAGGCTCCAGAGCAAGTGCTCACTGCTCAGGGAGTGGCTCCCACCACTTAAGTGAGCCAGGAGTGAGGGAAACTTCAGCTTGGTCTGAAAAATCAAAATTTGTTTGTTTGTTTACAAAAATCAGCTTTGAGTGGAAATAACATGAAGAGGGTTTTTTTTTTTAATTTTAATAGACAAGATAAATTGTGTTCAACAGCTCCTACTAATCCACTCCAGCATCATTTCCACACCATTCCTGTCACAGGTTTTTCTCTGCCACATCCATGAATCCATCCCCAGCAATCCAGCTTCTACCTCATCCCCAACTTATCTATCCATGAGACCCGAGCTGCGTTGCTTTGGGTAATTTCCCAAAAGCAACCACTCTCCTGTTTTGTTTGGGGGTTTTGGTTTTGATTTGTTTTTCTTGCCAGGTGTTATTTGAAAAGTAAAAGCCCAACCAGACCATTGCAGACCCTGGGTCTCTCCTTCAGCTGCCCAAGGAGCCCATTTGGCTACACAACACCAGCAATTGGTGCCATCCAGTCACAGCATTTCCTCTTCCACCCAGCCTCCTTTGAATGGAAAAGGAAATCAGAGAATATCCTGAGGTGGAAGGGACCCACAAGGGTCATCGACAAGAAGGTTGGATAAGGTTGGAAAGAAGGCTCCTTACAGTGCCAGGAATGCCAGAATTACAGACTGAAACCCACCCACAGCAGCATAAGCCACACGCCCAGGTGCCACCCACGTGCTTTTAGGAACACTAAAGGAATAGCTGGAGAATTCCATAAGAGTTTAGGAATTAACTCCATGGAAAGCACACGGGGAAAACACTCCTTAGGGACAGTGTCAGTGCAATTGGCTGTGACACTCCTCAGAGCCTTTGGGGCAAAGCAAGGTGCTGCCTCTCCCCTCATCAATCCATGACCACAAACAGCCTCAATTAAAGTTGGATGCACTTTGTGTGAGCAGCGGAATTAAAATGCTGCAAAATAGAGGATGTGGAAGTTCCAACACTGTATTTCAGTTTGGTTGCTCAGTTCACATGTGACTAAATGCTGGTGAAACCTTTCACTGCCTGTTGCAGACAAGCAGTTTTTAACCAAGCCCTCCTGGTTTGCCACTCTCCCAGGCCCACCACCCCTCACAGCTGAAGTTCCCTGCCCTGGAAGCCCTGAAAGGTTCACAGCACTGCTCAGCTGTTTCATAACAATATCAGGCTCATGATGAACCAAATGAGTTCTGATTTGTGCAATTTAATGTCCTAATGGCTTGACTAGTTAGGTAGATAATTACACAGTATGATTTATCCAACCCATTTATAAATATTTATAATAATGGATAGATTAACCTTTGGGATTTCTATCCTGCAGTCCCTCGGTGAAGGGGATCTCTCCACGGCAGCGGCGATGCCGGAGCCTGTGAGAGAGCAGCGGGGCAGGGATGGGGCCACAGGGACAGCAGCACCACCCCAGGCCAAGGGTGCTGGTCATCCCCCACAAACACCACTGCACCTCCTGCTCCCCTCCTGGAGCTCTGTGGGAGCCAAGAGCACCTCCAGTCCTATTTCCTGCTTCCATTTAGCCAGGAAAAGGAAACCCACAGAGACCAGCCGGGCACTACGGGAATGACCTGGGCCGTGGCACTGCCCAGCAGCGCTGCCAGCCCTCCAGCAGCCAGGCTGGGCTGGGCTGGGCTCCCTCCTGGCCCCGGCACTCGCCCGTGTGTGCCCAGCCCGGCCCGGCGGGTGACACTGAGTCACAGGGCACACAAGGGGCACATTGTGGCACTGCCACCGCCCCAACGGGACGGCAACGCCAACGCTCTGGCCCTGGGCACAAAGGGACAGTGTCTGCTGGGCCCGAGCAGGGGGCTGCACCCCCCGAACCACCAGAGCCCCAGCCAGCACTTACCCGGCACAAAGTCTCCTTAGGAGCAGAGAAATCCGATAAGCCCACATGACAGACAAACAAGGAGAACAATTCCATGGGAATGACCTGTCTGGATTTGACCCAAGCCTGTGCCTATCATGTCTCTGAACCTGGCTACAGAATAAACCTTCGGAATTACAGATTCTGTACCCCCAGCAGCCTGAAAGGACTCCCTGGTCCTTGGCCATCATCAGTGAAAGTCAAGAGAAACGACACAAGTCTTGGCATGGGAAGAATCTTCCTGAGATCATTAAAGTATTTTAATGCTCATTATTACTGTATCCCAGGATTGGAAATGATAATTTCCAATACTCTGCAGTGTCTCTGCTTAGAGCGTCACTACATTTAGGTTATCAGGATTCTGTTTATTTAAAACTGCTGAGGCTAAAAACGTATGAAAATAATAAATAGCAGGAGTACTCTGGTTTTTTTTATTTCTGGAATTTCCCTAAAAGGCAAGAATCGCTTTCATTCTCTGAGATTGAGCTGTAGCACTTCCCTTTTCTATTGACTGCTTAAACAGAAATTCACTGTGTAAACTATTAAATAAACTTTTTAAAAGTACAGGAGTCAAAGCAAAATCTTTGAAGAATTTTTTTCCCTATATCAAATTATTAGAAAAATTTAGCAGAATAAATTTGGGGCTTAAGAGCTCGTATTTTCACATGCAAATTATCACACCTATTAAAAAAAAAAAAAAAAACCCAAACAATTATTTGCAAAATGCCAATAATCCCAGACCAGACCAGCAGTGAAATATGAAGTATGGAACACCACAGTCCCCCAGGAGGGAAATCCCAATTTCATGTGGGATAATTTCTCTGTTTGAAATCAAGGCTCAGCCCCTCCTGCTCGGCCACATCTGCCCACCCCCATAGCTAACATTTGTGTGGAGCCAGAGCTGGGGAGGGAGGGGAGGGGGAAACCCAGAAATGTGGAGGGGGCAGAACACAGATTACTTGGGAATTGATCAGAGATTCGATTATGAAGCTTTGGGGTCTTTTACCAGGGTCAGAACAGAGGGATTCTGCAGAACTGTGAGGACACCCCCCTTGTCAAAGGGTCAGAGTGAACATCTGCTTCAGGAGTTCCCTTCCTGCCAGGGTGAGGGTCCAGCAGCCCCTCCACAGCGGGGCAACACATGGATTCACAAAGCCAACAAGGTGTTGAAGAGGTTTTGTGCGTGTGAAAAACCCCCACCTCCTCTGTCAGTGCCCTGTCCCGTGATTTTCCACAGCCCTGCTGGAGAGGGGAGCTCAGGGCCGAGGAACCAGGGCTGTGCCTGGGTTAAGCAGGGCCTGCCAAGGACAGACCCAGGGCTGGAGGCCAGCACTGCACCGCTTATTCCAGCCTCAGCCAGATACATAAAACCTGCCAACACTCCAGTTTAGTCACCCCTAAACTCGGTCTAGAGCCCACCCTGCTCCATCCTGCATGAGGCACAAGCAGAAATTATTTTCTAAAGAAATCATAGAACACCCTGAGCTGGAAGGACCCACGGGATCATTGATCCAACCCCTGGCCCTGCCCAGACACCCCAAATTCCCAGCCTGGGCATCCCTGGGAGCGGTGTCGCAATGCTCCTGGAGCTGTGGCAGCCTCGGGGCCGTGCCCATTCCCTGGGGAGCCTGGGCAGTGCCCAGCACCTTAAAGTCCAGACCCTCAGAGTTCATAAGAAATGCAAACTCCTCTAGAATTAATTTGCCTGGCCATTGACAGAGTTAAATAATTTACAGCAACCCAAACCACCACAAAATCCCAAGGAATGAACACAGCTTTCTCAGCAGAATGGGTCCAGAGCAGCGCTGAGGAGGAGGAGCAGCAGCCAAAACCTTCCTCACTAAATCAGCAGCCCCTTCCTAGGACACAGCCGAGCTGCAGCCGGGCTGGATGGACCAGCAGCCCGGGAGGGATGGCCGGGGAGTGACCACCCGTGAGGCAGCACAGCCCGGGCCCCTGGGGTGCAAAGGGAGCTCTCCGAGCACAGTGGGGCCGTGTTCTCCTGCCTTGGGGTGACTCTGGGATGTGGATCCCCTATCACGGCTCTGTGCCAAAAAATTAATTTTGTGCCTTTAAACTGAGCTTGAGAGGGGAGGAAAAGAAAAAAACCAAACGAACTTTTCAAAGCAGTTCCCAAGGACACAGAGATGGAGACTCCTCTGTGTTCTCCGGCTGCAGGAGCATGGAGGGAGCACCCTGCCTGTTCCTTCAGCCAGCTTTGCAGGTTTTTTTCCCCTTTTTCTCCAGTGTGGTCCCCGGGACTTTGGGTTTTTTTTTTCCTTTTTTCTCTTCTGGACTGTTTCAACAACATCAGAACACATCGGAATTTCCCTTCAGGCCTGGAGGTCGCCTATGGCCTCACCGACCCAGCTCCGGGGAGGAGAGAGACCACACCTACAGAAGGACTCTGAAATCCTCCCAGGTTTCTCTCCACCTCGAAAGAGTTTATTGTTTAGCATTATTATTCTTCTCCTGTTTGTTAAATAAATAGTTTTTATCTCTTTCACCTTCCTTCGAGGAAATTATTTTTTTCCCCGAACCCGGTGGGGGGACGGGTGGTTGTAACCTGTTTTTCTCTCAGAGGTCCCTTCCAAGGTTGTAACCTGTTTTTGTCTCAGAGGATATATTGCTAGATTTTGGCCAAACCGGTACATTTCCTTCCTCTCCTGCCCTGCCTGGTCCCTCTTGGGACAAGCACCGTGACTGCTCAGGCTGCTCGGGATGCGGGGAGCGGGCAGGGAGTGCTCGGGGCGGCTGCGGAGCCCCGGGACGGGAGCGGGGAGAGCTCCGGGACGGGCAGCGGGGGCAGCCCCGGGACGGGCAGCGGGGGCAGCCCCGGGACGGGCAGCGCTGCAGAGCCGCTGCTCGCCCCGCAGAGCGGGCCCGGGGACGCCAGAGGCACAAATGAGCGGCTGGGGACATCCAAATGAGCGGCTGGGGACTTCCTCCAGCTGTGGCGCACATGTGCGGGGCCGGGCTGGCGCTGCCTGCCAGCCCCGGCTGCCTTTGTGCCCGGCTGCCCTTAGGCAATAACAGCGAGCCGGCTGCAGCGCCCCGGGGACCGCGGGGCATTTCCATAAACCTGCCCGGGACGGCCCGGGACAGCGGGAGGGACAGCGGGAGGGACAGCCGGACCCTCAGCCCGCTCCTTCCCCATGGCAGAGCAGGAGCAGCCCCACGGGGAGCCCAGTGGGGCAAGGCAGCAGCAGTTACTGCTGCCACACAACCTATTGCACCCCTAGCCAGCAAACTGGGATGAAATCCACAGAATAAGGACAAAAAAAAACCCTGTTAGTGAAGGAATACACATCTCCACAATGTCACAGAATCCAGGAATGGTTTGCCTTGGAAGGGACCTCAATCCCACCCAGTGCCACCCTGCTATGGGCAGGGACACCTCCCACTGTCCCAGGCTGCTCCAAGCCCCAGTGTCCAGCCTGCCCTTGGGCACTGCCAGGGATCCAAGGCTTCTCTGGGCACCCTGTGCCAGGGCCTGCCCACCCTCCCAGGGAACAATTCCTTCCCAATATCCCATCCATCCCTGCCCTCTGGCACTGGGAAGCCATTCCCTGTGTCCTGTCTGTCCATCCCTTGTCCCCAGTCCCCCTCCAGCTGCCAGGGGGTCCCTGGACAGCCCGGACACTCCTCAGCGCTGTCCCTGTGCTCGGTCTCATCCCTGCCGATGCCTTAGGAGACGCTGCCACGGTGCAATAACCCAGCTCAAGGGGAGGAGGTGGCACTGCCCAGCCCCTGCCTCTTCCTGGGAGGACATCCCAATGTCCTTGGGATTGTCACCGTGTCAGGGATCTGTGGATACATCCCAACATTAACAATGTCCCACCTGGGTGGTCCTTGCTGTGCTCCCACTCGCTCTCCTGGGACAGAGGAGTCCAGGGGCTGGGAGGCACCTCTGGCCTTTTAAAGTAAATAAATCCTTGGCAATGTAATACCCTCAATGTGACCAAATTCTCCACTAAAGCAGCAAATGAAACACACCATTCCCAGGACAAATAATTGCCTTTGTTTTCATCATTTTGTCTGTGCATCGCAGGAGGCTGGAGAACAGTGTGAGTTTTTCTGATCTATAATCAGACAGTTCATAAAAATCCTAATGGAAATGAAGATTTTGCTATTTGGAGTGGTCAAATTTCCATTTTCAAACACATCACATTTTAAAACCCAGGTTGGCATTTTGGTTTGCTGAGAGTTTTAGGATAATAGCAAATTACACAGAAAATCTACCAATTCTTTGTCAAGTGAACTATGCAAAAAGGAACCATTAGTTCATAGTTCACCTGTGAGATGGGAAGACATCCTGAATAATAATTTCTCCAGACTACGAAGGGCATTTATTCGCAAATAACGCTCCCATCTACAGAACTCAGACTGCCCTGCTGTCTGGGAAACCTCTGTGCTCAGAGCCCACGAAAGGCAGGTTTAAATAGATTTATTTTCCTCCCTGAAAGGAAACCCAACCATCCTGTATGAGGTTGGCTTAGACCAGACAACATCCATCCTGTCTAGGATTGGCTCAGGCCACATGTCATGGATGGAGAATGGGATGAGCACCTGGAGACCCCTCAGGCCACCACAGATCCTTTCCAGGGAATGGGAGCTTCTCCCATCTTGCTGATCCAATAACAGCACCCAGGGAATGGCTGGAGCTATGCCAGAGGGGATTGGGATGGAGATCAGGAAAGGTCCTTCCCCAGAGGGTGCTGGGCACTGAACATTTCCCAGGGAATGGGCACGGCCCCGAGGCTGCCAGAGCTCCAGGAGAGTTTGGGCAGCGCTGCCAGGGATGCCCAGGGTGGGGCTGTTGGGGTGTCTGTGCAGGGCCAGGAGCTCTATGGGTCCCTTCCAGCTCAGAATATTCCATGATATCATAAACAGGCTGATCAGAGTTGTTGATAAAATGCAGCTGTCACTCAGATTTCCTCCCTCATCCACCTCCCCTCTGTGCTTTGCCAGGACTCTGCTCTTCTTCCTGCTGAGACTAAACAACACCCAACCAACCAAAACACCCCAAGCCGACAGAAAAGCTTTTTATTCTGCGCAAAAGTTAAGTTCTGCAGCATTGAGGAGACTCCCAAGCCAGAGCTTTGGGTCCTGTTATTTAGGGAATGAAAACTCCACCTAGAGCAGTCTCAGAAGGAAGGCTCTGAAAGCCTAGTTAAGTGAATTAATCCACTTCTCCTCCTTCCCAACAACAGTGCCCGAGGCACAACCCAAACACAGAACTGCCTGTGCCTCACGCTTTGAAGGCAGCATAGAAAGGGAGTCCCACGGGGGATCCGCTGCATTTGTTACAGCCCTGGGACAGACTCAGCTGTAAATACATTTATTGTGGCTTTTGGGAGCTCGAGTGATCTGAACTGGGATGTTTGTATCAGAACTCTGCATTCCTGCAGGGCAGAGGCTGGGTGTGCTGGCACTTCCCTGTGAGAGTGGTGTGAAGCAGGAGAGCACTTGGGTTATCTTCAGTCTGTGGTCACTGTCTGAGGACTGCACGAGGAACTTTTCTGTTTGTTTGCCTGTGATTGTGAGGAAAACACAGGATTCCCAGGGATCATTTCCCTGTGGGTCTCCTCAAGCACCCAGTGGTTGCCAGCCCAGCTGGGGTCCTTGGGCCACGGGAATGCTGCGATGGCAAACTGGACAGAACAGACTCCCTTGGAAAACTCCTCCGAGGCCATGGGGCCCAACCATTCCCAGCACTGACCACGTCCCCAGGTACCGCACCCACACGGCTGTGAAATCCCTCCAGGGATGGGGCCTCCACCCCTGCCCCGGGCAGCCCATTCAGGGAAGAAGTTTTCCCTGAGATCCAACCTAAGCCTCCCCTGGCACAACCCGAGGCCATTTCCTCTCGGCCTGTCCCGAGGCAGAAGGGAAGGAGACACTCATCCACAGAGGCTGGAAAACCCCAGCTCCCTCACTGCCCTACGACTTGGAGCAATCCAAGTATAAACCCAGTGTGTGACTGCACAAACCAAAGAGAAATCAGCTCTTTTCTTCCGCCCCCCTCCCCTTAGACAGTACTGCTCAAAATACTCTTGAACAGTAAACACCAGACATCAGGAGTCCCAGCGCTCTCAGGCTGTGGTGCAGGTGAGGTTCCAAGCACCAGTTCTGACCATCAAACCTGTGCAGATAATTCACTAAAGACACAGAACCTAATTACAGGTTAATTAGATAATCCTCCCCCTGCAGTCCAAACCCTCCAGAAAAAAGGCCACTGCAGAGCAGGCCAGCAGCTTGCTCTGGAAGCAGATATCCCACTCCTCCCTGACAAACCAGCCTCCTTCCCAGGCGTTACAGACACAACTCGGGACACGAAAAGACAAAACACAGTCTGACCTTTTCCTTAACCTCGCAGCACCCAACAGACACGGAGACTCCCAGCCACCGCCAGGCTCAGGGACCTCACCCTAAAACACAACCTGAGGGCCCCAAAGGAGCAGCCAATAAACCCAGTCGTGGAAAACACCCAGGAATTGTTATGTAAAAAGGGAGCACCAGTTCAGTCTGGAACTTTCACAGAGCATGGAAAACAGAACAAGCGAAGTTTTATAAATCTCATTTTGCCACTACGAGAGCTTCAAACCGTCTCAGTCTGCACCAGAACCCCAGACACCCCACCCCTGTCCCCTGTGGGATGCTTCAGTACCCAGCAGTAACAAATCCTACAAGGTAAGGGCAGACACATCCCAGAGTGTCCCCAGGACAGCACAGCCCTAACCCAGCTCAGCCCCACGACGCCTTCAGTGGCCCTTGGCTGCTGCAGAGAAAGGGGAACCAAACAAAAAGTGACTCTGACTTCCTCTGCGCCAGAGCCAAGCAGAACGCGAGCTCTCAGCAGCCTCAGTGGCTCCCAAAAACACACCTTTACACAAAAATCAGCTTTCAAACAGACTCCTTGACCGCTGCATTTCAAAAACGACCCGCAAACAATTACAGAGATTCCATAGCAAAACCAGGAGCCTACCTGCGACCTGCTGTCCCCAGGGCTGCCCCTAAAGCACTTCGCTTTGCTCTCCCGAGAGTTGCTTTGTCCCGCCCGCTGAGAAAGGGAGTTGTGGGGTTCCTCCTCCCCACAGGCAGCTCCTGCTGCTCCTCCTCCTCCTCGCAGCTGGTCCCACTCAGGCACAACGAGGGGGTGGCACTGGCACCTCCTGTGGGAGCCCTGGGTGCGTGGTGGGCTCAGCTGGAGCGCCCGCAGCCGGCTCCGAGAGGCACCTGGTGGGGCTGCCTGCAAACGAGCACGGCTTGGGAAAAACACGGGCATGTAAAAGCTCTTAAAAGCCTCCCAAACTGTGACCCACTTCAGGAACCCCGGAGAAATCAATACAGCTTAATGCTTCGTTGCTGATCATTGGATTTCACCAAATAAAAAATCCCAATTTCGCACTTCCTGAAGTTCGTGAACAAACATGATTTTTGTGCAATTTAAATAACTTAAATAAATGTTTGAAATTCTGGTCTTTGTTTGGTTTTGGGTTTTTAAAATTTTTTTTACAAGGGCCAATCCCCAGGAAGTGTAGGGTTTGAAACAGTGGTGTTATTTCAATCCACAAAGAGGGATGGTGCCTCTTTAAACACTCCATTTCCAAAATGGAGGGCAGCCCGTCATGGAAATCCAGGAGTCTTACAGGGGACGTGACAGCCACCCCATGGAACCACAACATCCCAGACTGGTTTGGGTGGGAAGGAGCCCTAAATCCCATCCCACCCCTGCCATGGCAGGGACACCTCCCACTGTCCCAGGCTGCTCCAAGCCCCAGTGTCCAACCTGGCCTTGGGCACTGCCAGGGATCCAGGGGCAGCCACAGCTTCTCTGAGCATCCTGTGCCAGGGCCTGCCCACCCTCACAGCCAGGAATCCCTTCCCAATGTCCCATCTAACCCATCCTGTCTGTGAGTTTTCCTCAGGAAGCAGACCCTGGATTTCCCTTCCCACCCGGCCACTGGACATTTACTGCCCCACTGCAAACCCCAGGTGTCTCGCTGTGTTTTGCCAGCAGAGCCCTCTCCTTTCCCCTGTGTGCCAGATGCAGTGCATTAAACAAACCCCTTTCCCGGGCAGGGGCTGGCCGGTTTTGGGGTTTCACTGGTGCCATTCCCACCCTTTACAGGGATAACATCCCAGCGAGGAACCTGTGCACCCCTGGGCACTGAGCAGCAGCGCTGGGTGGGTTTCACCTTCCCCCTTCTGAGGAGCCTTTAAAACTCGGGTCTTTATTTCCGTGCAGAGCCCTGGTTTGGCTGGGGAGGGGATGAGAAGTTGCTAATTTCAGGCTTTAGTTCAAACCCTTTAATCTCCCAAATCGGCGCCTTCAGCGAGTGCCTCGTTATCTCCTAAAGCCTGCGCAGGGCTGCTCGCAGCCTTTGTCTCCCTCCCACGTCCCCACCTTATCCCGGGTGAGCCCTGTGAGACAAAGGGGACGGCACCCGAGGAAACCGCGACTTAATGGGGCTTTTCCTCCCAAATCCCAACTTGTGCTCTCGGCAAACACTACGGAACGCGCTCGTTTGGTCGCAATAAATAATGGGATATAATTAAAATTCCATCCCGGGGTTGGGAACAGTGTGATAAACTGTTTGTGAATTGGTAATTCTATTTATTAAAAACAGGGGCATTAATTCTGACACGTTGAATTATAACGCAGACAAACAGATCTTGTGTTTTAATTAAATGCTTCTATTTGATGAGGTGGTTTTATATTAAGATTTAATACCAGATTCTGCCTTAGGTGATGGGGTAGGATTCCCACAGGGTGCACAGGGGGTGGGAGCGTCCCCACCCTTGGAATTTTGGGAGCCCTGAGCAGAGCCCTCAGTTCCTGCTTGAGGTGGTGGGGCAGGATTTCCACAGGGAGTGGGAGCATTCCCATCCCTGGGATTTTGGGAGCTCTGACAGAGCCCCCCTGGACAGGGAACCCCCTCTCCAGGGCAAACAGGGAGGGTCTGACCTCCCTTTTCCAGTGCCTTTTCCTGCTTGTCCTCCTTTTCCCAGGCTTTCAGGATGTTTCCAGGCTCCTACCACATTTCTTATTTCCTGCTGCCAAAGCAGAGCTGAATATTAAAAAAAAAAAAAAAAAAAAAAAGAACCAAAAAAACAACCGTACTGCTTTGAGGTTTCTTTCACATTAAGCTACATTTAATATTCATTTCACATTTTTTTTCTATTAATTAAAAGTAAACCGTGTATTGTATGGTACATTATCCCTCTAACAGCCCCATGTGGAGATCATGAAGTGGAAGACTAATGGTGTAGACTTTAGCATTTAGTTTTAACCAGGATAATTTACATATCTGTGAGAAGAGTCCGAGGCATGTGTAAATAAGCAGAACTCGGAGATATCAGACCCTTGCTCAGTTTGCTCTGGACTGGAGAGCCACGGGCTGTGCATTTATTCCATCACTCAGCTAATTTAATGAGACTTTATCCAGCATCCATTTCTGCAGAAGACACAAAACTTATTATTAAGGAGAGGCATGTGGCAGTAAGAAAAATGTGTTTGTTTGCTTTTTTATTCTATTACCCCCAAGTAGCAAAGGTGATCCTATTCACTGTTCATTAAAGTTTACCTTTATAATTTATCAAAGCAGCCCGATATCAAGAGCTTTATGCTGAGATTTCAAAATTCGAGACTGATTAAAATTTAATGGAAAAGGCCAACGTTTTGGGGTGGGTTGGCAAGAAAAATCACTTCCCAACCTGCGAGGAGAGATTTCATTAATGTGCACCTCTATTAGAAGGCACCATAAAAGACATTAGAGGCATGAAAATGGCATTTTCACTTCAAAAATCTCCCTGGCTTTTTAGCATAAGTTTCAAGGGAAAGAAAGTTGTGTTGGAATTCCAGGAGAGCAGCCCTGGCTGGGCTGGGCCTTTTGCAGTCGGAGGTTGGACTCAGTGATCCTGGGGGTCTTTCCAACCTTGAGGATTTGAGGATTTTAGGATTTTGGCATCCCAGCCATCCCACAGTGCTCCCTGGCAGACAGGGAAGCAGCCAATTCCTATAAATTTCACATCAAGAAACACTGGAAAAGCGGGAATTACCAAGAATAAACATTAAACATCTGTGTGTGAGGGTTGGTCTGATCATGTCTTGGGGAAAAACAAAACAACAGCCAAATTCACAGTTTTGGCAAACTCTGAAGAATAACGTGTAATGTGAACAAAAAACATCAAATATTTAATCTGGGTATTTCGAAGCCAGACAAAGCAGGATTTTCACCACGAAATGATGTTTTACCTCCCAATTGGCCTATTGGTGTAGTCTCTAAAATCTTACCAATAAGGAAGAAGAATTTCACTAAAATGAAATAATTGAAGTTGTTTTGTTTCTCTTTCTGAGTTTGCTCAGTGGACTGAGAAATCCAGCTCAGACATCACTCCCTGACTTTTCCAGCAGCTGGACCCACCCCAGAACATTTGTGGTGCAGGTGCTCCTCAGCTTTCAGGTGGGAGAACCACAACAAATCCTGCTCCAGGTTTTGTGGAAATGGGTTTGGGGCTTTTCCTCCCTCCAGGATGAAACCACCAGAACATTCCTGGCTCTGGCCAAGGGCTGGAATGACACAGATCCATTTTCCATGTGGGTTTGCTCTCACTTTTATCTTCTCACCGGTGTTTTTGGAGAATGAATAAAAACCCGTGTAAAAAGAGGGGAATTGAGAGGCAGAAGTGCTGCCTGTTAGTAACTGGGGCTGGGCAGAGGAGCAGCTCCCATTCCTGGGGGCATTTAAAGCCCTCTGGGTGTGGCACTGGGGGACACGGGGCAGTGCTGGCCTGGCCAGTGCTGGGAATGGTTGGCTCCGTGTTCTCAGAGGCCTTTCCCAACCCAGGTGATTTTGGGATTTGCCAGAGGTGCTTTTTTAAAGCTCTGAGCACATTTCTAGTTCGTTGTCCTCTCGCTGTTCCTGTGCAGGAGGAGAGGGAGCAGAGGTTCCAAGGCTGTCTCTGGGACGTGATTAGTCCCAGGAATATCATTAGAATAACAAAAATACAGCCTAGTTATGGCTTCAATTAAAGCTTCCCTAAGTGAGAAATGATTAAGGATTGCAGAATCTGGTCTCTGCCTAAATTAAACCAGCAAACCCTGGCTCTCTGTTGGCACAAGGAGTGCATTGAGAGATGAGCAGGTCCAGCCTGGGGAGCGAGGATACTCTGGGATCCCAAATTCCTACAATCAGCCCTCAGATACAATTTTCCATAGGGTTTAAAACTGCTAAAGCAAATTCTAAAGAAATGTGCCTCACTTATTGCAGGACACTTGACTGATTTGCAGCATTGTGCAGTGAATCTCTTGCAAACTGAGAGCTGGTGATCCTGATAAGAGGGAGAAATCAAAAATATAAAAGAATTAGACCTGTGAGTTAATTTTGTAGGGGGAAAAATGGTATTTAGATGGAGAGGAAAAAAAAAATTAACTAAAAATATAATTAGTAAGTAGTTTTGACTACCAGTAGCTGGAATCAGAAGGATAATGCAAGTCTCCATCTGAGTAAGGATTGGGGTTGGTTTCTGGTGGTTTTTCCTGGGATCTTGCTGGATTTGCAGGGTGCTGGAGCACTGGGCAGCATTTCCCTGTGCCTTCATTTGTGACCACGCTGTTGCCGTTGCAGATTTTTAGGCAATCACTTTGCAGATGTGCCCAGATGAGCGGCATTCCCCCGGGCAGGCCCCTCCCTGCTGCCCAGGGCTGCATTTCGGGGCTCTGAGCCGGGCTTGGTGAGCACAGCGTGGGCAGAGCCCGCTCCCAGCTCCACTGAGCTGGATTACAGACCATGACCACCGAGCCCTCACATGACAAAGCCTTTGTGTAATTAATATGCAGGGAAAAATGCTCCCTGGACGGCTGCTAAAGCGATTTAAATCATGCACATAAAAAATGTAATCACAAATTTAGCATGGTGGACATTGTAGTCACACTGTGCTTGATTGCATAGAAGGTTCCAAGTGTGTTTTAAATGTCCTTTAAGATTGAGATTAGGACTTGTACTTACAAGATGCATATTAATCTAAAACTCAACATTTTTCAGTGTGGGATCACAGTAGGAGAACATTATGGGCAATAGAGGTTCATTCTAATCCCAGTAGGTAATTACACTTTGAAATAATATTCTTTAATTAAATCTTGTTTGCAGTTGATTGATTTAAACACTAAATCTAAAAACCTAAATTTGAGTTTTTATCAATTTTTGATGCTTATTGCACAGAACTTGGGCTTTAATTGATGTTTCTGAAGTTTTTAAAGCTCTTGTCCACCGTATCCTGGATGAATTTATTGTAATTACCAGCATCATTCTTTGGCACTGCAGACGACTCTCCCTGGAACCTCGATAATTTTAAGTCCTTTAAGGCGTAAAGCGCTCGCTCCCCGTTTGCTGTGGCAGGGCTTTGGTGCTGGTGCCTCACAGAGCCCCGTTCCCACCACAGGAGGGGTTTGCCAGGCTCTGGAGAGGGAACTCTGCTGTCCCAGCATCCATCGTTGGCTGTGCCGGGGAGCGACGCCGACGGAAGGGGGCTGGCAGCACCACGGGGACGTTTTAGGGACGAAATCACAGAATTAGAGACTGGCCTGGGCTGGAGGAGACACTAAAGATTGTTCCAAACCCTGCCATGGCCAGGGGCTGGAACGAGAGGAGCTTTAAGGTCCCTTCCAGCCCAAAGCCTCCTGAGGTCCTGTAACACTGTAATTCCATAATTCTGTTTTTACAAGCAGTGGTCACTCCTGTGAGCTTCCCCTGCCCTGGGCAGAGAGCAGCAGCTCAACCCTTTGGCCCCTCCACCTCCAGTTTGGGGCATCTCTGCAAGCCCCATGTGGAGCAGCTCATTTCAGAACAGCCCTGTCAGTCCTGAAGGGCTTTGACAGCGGCTAAAAAGTGATGGGATCAAATGACTGAACCTGGGAACAGCCCCACACACCAGCAGTGCTTGGGCCCTGGCAGGGATCCCACACCTTGCTGGGAAAAGGAGGTGGGAAAAGCACCCCTTGGCCGCCTCCCAGCCCGTGCCAAGGTCCGAATTCCATCTGGGAATGTTTCATCCTCAGGAGCCTCCACAAAGAGCTGGAGCTGCTCTGCACGCACAGCCAGGGCTGTGACACGGGGCATGGAGAGCAGAGCACACAGCAGAAGGGTCAGGCTCCATCTCCTTCCCACCCAGGGTCTCCCGGGACAATTTGGGCTCTGGCAGAAGGGGGACAGGTCCCCGGTGTGGAAGGAGCCCGGCACAGAGGGGCCCCAGGCTGGGAGCTGTGCTGGGACACAGGGCTGGTTCCAGCGGGGTGCCGAGCTCCGGGCTCCTGCACGTCCCTGGCAAATGACACCCATGAAACTTTAACTACTCCTCCACAGGCCTGACCTTTTCCAGCGTGTGAAACTCCACATCCAGAACTTCGGCTGTGCTGAGGAATGAACTTTAAAAACTCCCCCCATGTCACCGTGGTCCTCCTGCAGTCCTGCCCAGGCCGGGAGAAACGGGGCTGGAATTCAGGTCTCCCCCTGCTCGGCGAGGACATCATGGACGTGTCGTACAGGAAATTAAATTCATGATACTGTATATTTAATAACAGCAAATTCACGTCCTGCCGCAGCCGCATTTGTCACATCTGAGGCAAAAACAAACTACTGGATGGAATGTTTTATTAAGATGACTTCACCGTGGTGAGAAATGATTAAGTCACTCTAAGAGCAAAGTAAGACCACGGGACCTCGTTCATTGTAACACTAATATTAATCACACAAATAATATAAGTGTCCTACGGTAATCCACATTCCCTTAAAATATACATTATATAGCCTGGGGGCAAACAGCAGCACCAGGAACTTGGAATAAATCCCTCAAGCCATAGTGGCCAGCAGAAAGCCATTTATATTCTGACAGATTAATGTATATTTTGTTATGCGTAACAAATGAAAATATTTACAGCACTATCAGAGAGAGCTCAAGAAAAATTAAGTCACACTAATCAATACATTTCAAGCATGAATTTAAATTCTTTCCAAACCCCACAATGTCCTCCAAAAATTAGCACCAAGCAAACAGTGGTGTTTCTATCAGTTTAACTGTGGGTACTCATTATGGTTGTATTTAATCCCAAAATTTTTACCAAAATTAAGTACTCTGACCGTGGGCAAACACTGACCAAAGGCCAAAAATGAGGAAATCAGCTGAGGTTTGGAACTGGACAGGGAGTCCTACCTGGAGGTCAGCAGGCAATTAATCATCACAATTATGACATCAGTAATAGTCATCACAATTATGAAAGTTTTAAAAAATGGAATTGCAGTTTTAAAAAATGGAGAAAAGGAGGCTCAGGGGGGACCTTGTGGCTCTGCACAAGTCCCTGACAGGAGGGGGCAGCCGGGGGGGGTCGGGCTCTGCTCCCAGGGAACAGGGACAGGAGGAGAGGGAACGGCCTCAGGCTGGGCCAGGGCAGGGGCAGGGTGGACATCAGGAGAGGAGGTCCAGCTCCATCCCTGGAGCTCTCTGACACCTCCCAGGCAAGCCCCGAGCCCCAGGGGTTGTGGAGCCCCTGGCCCATGACTGGGGCAGTGTTGGCAGTGGCTGGCACTGCCTGTCCGGGCAGTCCCTCCCACGGAGCCTTGCCACACTTGCCTCTTGTATCTAAGGGAGGAGAGAACATTATCCCTTCTAACACCATTAAAAATTGACTTTCCTTCTCCTTAACCTATTCATCCCCATCTCCTCCTCCCATTATTCCCAGGCAATTTTGTAAGATGACTATTATGCAAATGCTACAATAAAAATCTTATTTTCTGCTCCCTTTTCAGAGCCCTGCTCTGTTTACCTCCATTCTCTCTCTCTGATGGAGTTCTCTGACTAAAAGGAGAGAATAAATGTGTCCATTATTGACCCAAGTCTGAGGAAACTCAGCAGGAGGTCAACAACTGCAAAACAATTTACAGATCCCTTCCCACCCAATTTCCCAGTGCAGGGCCAGTAGGACTCCCAAAGCTCCAGAATTCCAGGCTTACTTTTCTTCCTGATCAAGTTCTGCCATTCCCACTGGGACTCCCAGCCTGGGTTGTCTCACTGTGCTCTTCTACCTGAACTCTCCTAAGCCTGGTCCAAATTAAACTTGTGCCAAACGCAGGCTTTGTCCTTTTAAGCTGGAGCTCCTGCCCAGAGCAGTTCCCCAGTTGGGGAATGTTGTCCCCCTACCTCTGCAAGGCAGCAGAAATCAGTTTTCATTACAGTTTTGAGAATCTTTTCATTGATCTCCATCATGCAAATCCCCCCAGAAGTCGCTGTTGTTCAGCAGTGCCTTCACATGTGGCTGTGCTGTGGAAAATGCAGAAATACTGAGGAGCAGCCTCACTCCGAGTGAGTCCTACCTTTACTCCAGCCAAATGATAATTACAGCTAATTACTATAGCTTAGGATGCATTAATTAATGTAAATGAATGCATTAGCTGGTTTTAAACTGCAGTTTGCTTAAACCTGTACCCAGCCTAAGGAACATTTTACCGGAGCTGATCATCCTGAGGTGACCAGCACGGACTCAGGTCTGGCTGCTCTGCAGGGGGAGCAGGACCAGAGCCTTCCCCCTCTGCCCTGCAGACAAAGGGACTCGTTTGGTTTTCCCTTGTGCTGGATTTTCATCACCATCAAACCAGGGCCCAGTGCTGGCAGGGACCCCTGGAGGGGGCTGTGTTGTTCTGCCCAAAACCAGCACAGGCAGCAGCAACTCAGGAGGAATTCGTGTGAGAAGCAGAGATCTGTGAACGTGAGACACGGAAAGCATCAGCAGAAACTGGAGGACGAAGGCTGGACAGAATGTTTTGCCCTTTAGACACTGCATGACCACGTTCCCTTAAATAAGGAGAGTTTTGCATGGCCTGAATGCAGAGCCCTCTGTCTCAGAAAGATCAAACACAGCAGCAGATGCCAGCCTGGGCAGAACTACTGAAAACAGGCAGGTGGTTTCTAATTTCCACAACTCCTAGGAGATGACCCTGCTCAAGCTGCAGTTCTGCTCACTTCCTATCCCCAGAGTGAGGAAATCCCAAACCCAGCATCCTCAGCAGCATCAGATCTGCTCCAAGGTCCGACTTGGTGATCCTGGAGGTCTTTCCCAACCTGAATGGCTGAAATTCTGGAGCACCTGGACATCCATCCAAACCCTGACCTTGTATTCCCCGGACTCATTGGGATTCCTGGGCAGCATAATCTTGAGCAGTGGTTCTGCTTCCAATTGTCTTTCCCCGCTAAGGTCTGGGGCTTGTTTGGGTTTTTGTTGGTTTTTTTTTTTTTTTTTTGGTTTGTTTTTTAATTATTCCTGTTTGCAACCCGGAGCTGGTGGTTCCCATGTAAAGAATTCAAGGCCACTGCTAAACTTGCTCTGCTTCCTTCCCGTTTGCAGCTCTCCATGTCCCTTCCTCGCCCTGGGAGTAGCTGGTGCTCCCCTCAGAGCCAGGAACGGGGATGCTGGACACCTCCGGAGCAGAGGAGGGAATGGAAATCCCGATCCCCCTGCTCCGGGCTGGCTGCTTTGGGTGTTCCTTCCATGGTGCCAGACAGCACCGACGCCTCCCCTGCCCAAACCCCGTGGCATTCCCGGTGCCCCGAGCGCTGAAACCCCTCCGGCATTCCCTGCCCTGGATCCCGCAGCCAGGAGGGCCCATGGCAGCTGGGATTTATGGGTGGCATCAGAGCTGGGGCGCAGAGGCAGGGTCTGGGGCAGGCAGGGGAGGAGAGCCGCGGGGATTTCAATTAGGAGCTGGTTTAGGGACACAAAATTGCATATCCCCTTTCCACGCCTTCCCGGCACTCGCAGAGCAGCCCATTATTAAGCTATTAATCACCTCTCTCAATTAATTGTTCTAAAATGACCCAGGCTTTAGCAGTTGTGTTGCAATTGAAAAGCTCACTTATTTTTGGAAAGGTAAAGTTACAGGCAGTGGTAATTTGAGGGCGCCGAGCCATTAAGCCACTGTTTGGAATCTCAATTACTCGGCAGAAGGATAATTACAAATAAAACAAACTTGTGATCCCACATCAGTGAGAACACTTCTTCCCTGCTTTATGGAATATACAAGCAGTTTTTCATCCACTGGATTTAATTTCCACATGAAAAATTGACCTTAACAGTATGAAGTATGGCTACAAGTAAAAACTGTGTTTTCATTGAAGAGAATAAATGCATTTCCTGAACGCTGGCTGTTACAGCTAATTGATTTATTGGCTCTCTATATAGTGCGCTATTGTCTTTGCACTCATGGGACAGGGAAGCTCTTGAGAACAGAACTAAATTCTGCCACAGCAGCCTGACAGCTGAGGAGGGCTGGGTTTTATTTTTTTAATATAATGTGCAAGTGTCTCGGAGCCGGAAGGAATCTTCCCTGGATTGGCACAAACTACCTGGACCCGTGGCTTCCTTGGATGATTTTTTTCAATCTCATAATATTACTGGGAAGCCGACAGCACTGGGAGCAGGTCATTTTCTTTTCATCAGATTGTTTTTACTGTGAAACGTTTACGCTCAAGCAAATGCAAAATACTACTAAAAGAAAAGAGATAGGAATTTCCCTTTTTTTATTTTCCTTTAAGGCCAGCAGTCAAAAATTCAGTAGGAAATAATGGCCCTGCAGAAGTATTTCTCCCTGATAACGAAAACAATTTTGAAATTCATGAAATAGCCAAATATTTGTTATTATCCCTTGCTTTTAGGTTTTATGCAAATGAGTGCCCATAAGATGAAAGCGAGTGCTTGGTAGCAGGTGGGAGCAAACTCACATAATCATACCAATAAAAAAGCCCTGAGGAAAAACAAACCAAAATGAAAAATCAATACAGGATGTTGTTCTCCAGATATACTATTAAAATATAGTATTCCACAGCTGCACTGTTGTCCTAAATAACGGATGAGCCTCTCACTGGGAGAAAAGCTGAGGCTCAGATTCTCCCCTCTCCCATGGATAAAAATCCCCCTGAGCCTGAAGGAATCTGTGTGGACACGTGGGGAAGCATAGCCTGAGGATGGTGATGTGCTTTGCAAGGAAAGGTTCCCAAATGGGCACGAACCAAAGCTGGGATTTCCCAGTAAAAGCTCCCCCATACCACTGGATTTTACAGCATCAATGAAAACCACCCCAAAGTTTCCTGATATCTCCCAGCTGCTGCAAAAGTAAAAACCCAGAGCACGAATCTGGCAAGAAATGGGATGATATTCCATAGTCCTGCAAGGATCCTCCTGTTCCAGTAACCAGCCACTTGGCTAGAAATTGTATTTTTCTCTTCTTTATTTTTGTCTTAGTTTGGTTCTTATTGCCAGCTGGAAAATGCATTCAGTACAAATTCCATGGATGAAGCAGGAAAATCCTTCAGGAGATGGAGAAACGCCTCTTTCCCAGGTGAGCACAGGCTTCTCCCAAAGCCAGGTGAGAAGCCAACTCCTCTCAGATATTGGGGGGGAGACTGAAAGCCACAACCAGCTCTTTATTAAGAGAAAAAAAAAAAAAGTGAACATATTTATCACCTCTGCCTGTGAGCAAATCACTACAAAACCCCCAAAATGTCTCAATTTCTTTATTTCCCAAGCCTCTGCTTTCCTGCAGCTGACCCCAAACTGGCTCCCTCCAACAGCAGAGGCAGAGCCACCACCCCAAAGAGGGGAAAGGGAGGAGGTTCAGAGAACGAGTCTGAAGAAGTCACATTTTATAGGCAGGAAGAGGGCTCAGCAAAAGGGATAGAAAATGGTAACTGTAATCACAACAGCAAACAGAGCAGCGGGATCAGGAATCAAAGAGGGCATTTAAAAATGGGAGGCGAGAAAGGAGAAGGGAGGTTTTCAGTTGAAAGGACCTTTAACATAATATTCTTTTAGAATGTGAACAGCTTTAAATAACTTTGTCCTGCCACAGCCACAGCATCGTGAGAGCCATTTAGCAAAACCTCCATTGTCAGCTCCCAGAGCTCTCCATGCACAATTCCATGTCTAACATGGAATACCACCAAACTGGAATGACCAAAATCTGCTTGCTGAGCTCTCGAGGACCACGCACTCCTGTATTTTCCTGTGCTGCCCCATTCCATTTCCTCAGAGGATAATGCCCATTCCTGGAGCTCTCTCCTGCCCACACCCAGAGGGTCCAGCTGCCACCTCCCTGTGGGATCACCTCGAAGGCACCTGGAATAATGAATGCAGCTGCATTTCCAGGCCATCGGCTCCTCCAGCAGCACTGGTCCCGTGACCAGCCCCAGTCTTTACACTTATTTGATGGGATCACTGAATCCCAGACTGGTTTGGGTTGGAGGGACTTTAAAGCCCACCCAGTGCCACCCCTGCCATGGCAGGGACACCTCCCACTGTCCCAGGCTGCTCCAAGCCCCAATGTCCAGCCTGGCCTTGGGCACTGCCAGGGATCCAGGGGCAGCCACAGCTGCTCTGGGCACCCTGTGCCAGGCCCTGTGCTGAGCCAGGGAGAAGCAGAAACTGAGGCAGAATCCCCAAATTCCACGTGGAACTTCTTGTTTGGGATTTGCAGCCAGTGAGGGGATGTTCCTAAGCCAGGCCTGGCCGGGCTGGGTTTCACTGGGCCGTGCTGGTGGCTCTGGGAACGTGTCCCCATCACTCTCAGCTCTGGCACCTCGGCCCCGGCGCCGCTGCTCAGCCACAGTGACAAATTGCCAGGGGAGTGTGCGGGGAGAGGCAGCAAATTAGGGAATGAATAATTAAACTCGGAGAAAAAGGTGAGGAGATTGGGAGGGAATGGGAAGGAAAGGCTGAGTTACAAGAGCCTGGGAGCCCACACCGTGCAGCTGTTCCAAAAGAAAGGTGCTGAGGAGGGCTGGGAGTGCTGAGGGGGCTCCAGCACTGCAGCCAGGACATGCCCAGGCCATCCACGAATCCAAGCTTCCAAGGAAACAGGAAAATGCCATGAACAGAGGAGCTGTTCCAGCCTCCTGCCCGATTTCTGGAGAGCTCCTGGGCACCCACAGCCCCCTATTTCCAAATCTGGCCCCCTGTGCCCTCGGCATTTCTGCTGCACAAGGCTTCTCCCCTCTCTATTCCTGCTGCCTTCTCCAGCACCACGAGCTGGGAGCAGCAGTGCCACCAAACCAGCTGGAATATTGGTGCCAGCCCTCGCTGCAGCACCCAGCACAGAGGGTTTCCTCCACAAACCACCTCTTTTTTTAACTCCTAATTCTTTAAACCATCAGCATTTAATCAAACCCGAGTTCTAAAATCCCGACTCTTATCACAGCCAGTACTTATAATCCTTTTTTCCAGACTAGATGTTCCCAAATCGTGTTACATCTTTCATCTTCCTTGTGATTAATTTCAAGGTCTTTACTGAGTCAAATGAGATATTTTTTAAATCTCTCTGTTTTAGTTTTTCCAGCTTTTAGTCAATTCTGGCAGTTCAGAGCAGCCATCAAAATTACACGAGCGTTTTGTGCTCAGTCACTTCAGTGACTCCCGGGTTTAGGAGAATCCCATAAAGGCAACCATCTTATTATTTTAATGCATGCAATAATTTAAGTGATAACAACTGCAAAAGTCAGGCTGTTTTGTTTTATGGATTATCAACAGCCTTATGACCTTGAAAATAGTCGAGTTGACTCACTAATTTTTACAATTTAGCAAAATAGCACATGCGGCATAATTTTATCAACTTTGATGTGGTGAAAGTGCAGAGCTCTCCAAACAGATAAATCTCCTTTAAAACCCAGACCCACTCTGCAGCACTGGGGAGGTCCAGGCTGGGGAACTGAAGGGAAGGGGATTATTTGAGGGGAAAGGGAAGGGGATTATTTGAGGGGAAAGGGAAGGGGAATTATTTGAGGGGAAAGGGAAGGGGATTATTTGAGCTGCAAATACGCCTTGTTAAAAACTTTCCAGCGTCTGTTTTGTTTTGCTGCAATGCAGAGTGAAGTTCTCTGACACACAAACGACGGGAGCAGCCCCGACCCCCCTTTAATTCCTGCCTGGAAAAGGTGGAAGCAGCGCAAAGGTAAAGAGGAGGCACAGCCAACCTCTGGTGACCAAAGGTGCACTCGAGCTGTTATTTTGTATTCCATACTCTTCAAAGAGCAATATAAACAGAATTATTTATGCCCAGCAAAATGTTGCTTAATTACTTATGCACCACTGTTTGCTTGTATTTTAAGCTCTCTCTACCACCCACAGGCAGACGTTAAACAGCTGCTAAAAGCGAGCTTTAGTCTTGCCTGTTTGAAATTAGCATACTTGAGCTTTGAAAAAACTTTGTTGCCAATTTACATATGCATAGAGACTGATATTTAGACTCACCATATGATATGTCCCTCAAGAGCTTTTCTTATTGCCTCCATCCTCAGGTCTCAACCTAGAGACTGTAAATCTAGCAGGTGATTAATTCTATACCCTTGAGAAACTAGCAATTAGCACTTGCAACCAGTAAAAAATTGTCATTTCAAACCCCTGTTTACTATGCCCATGTATTTTCTATGAACTCACAGTTAACTCTAAACAGAAATAGATGGCAATAGATTTGCAGTCACTCCTGTCTCTTTATATAAAAATATAATATAGCTCCCAGCTAATCAACCTATTAAACACACCGGAAAGAAGATGAAATAATTGGCATTCCTTCTTTTATATAGAAATATATATAAAATGGGAAGATGGAGCAAGCATGAAAACATTCTACATGATGTTTTATGTTCCCAGACCTTAATCAGCTCATTTCAACATGATGACTTTGTAGGGTTTACCTGTTTTGTGTCAATTCTTATCTCTGATAGCCGAAATTACCGCACTTCCAGATGTTCTTATGCATTATTGAGGTCTTCTGCAGTAGATGCTGGAAAAGGTAAGATAAGGTTTTATTTCTTTGTAGTAGTCACAACACCCAGATCAAAGGCAGGAAAGTGCAGTGCTTAGTGTTGAAAACTATGATGAACTTCACATTTATTTTCAAGTAGAAAATCTGTCATAAACCTGCTCATCAATCTTCAGTCACTGTTTCAAGTGTAATCCACTGGAGCAGGGCACAGGAGTTGAAAGACTTGGGGGTGCTGTTCCTAAAAACACTGGTTTAGTGCTTGCTCAGCGTGTGCTGAGCAGGGTGTGCATGGCAGGGGCACCCAAAATCTGCCTCTGAGGGAGAGGAGGGCTGGGGGTGGGAGAGGGGGCCGAGGGCTGGCACTGCCATGGGGCGTCCTGTGCCACACCAAGGGTGGTTCGAGAAGACAACACAAAAACCCGGCTGCTCTGAGCAGAAATTGGTTACCCAGCACCTGGCAGTGACAGGGAAATGGGGGCCCTTCACAGAGCATTTCCACAGAAGCAGCTTTGGTAAGTCAGAATTGGCACATCTGCACCCGGATTTAATGCTACTAATAACGGGTTTAAATCTAGGCATGGGTTTAAATCTGCTACATCCAGATTTAGATCTACCAGAATGAGTGGATTTCCTAGATTTACCAGAATGGGTAGATTTACACCTGGATCACACCCTTTGTGCAGGGGGAAAGTGCTGCTGCCCCACCCCAGTTTTGGGGGGAATTCTGAATATTTTTGAAGCACCTCAAGGCGAACTGGGTGGAAAATGCCAGAAGCCATATTTTTCCAACCATCTCTGTAAACCAGCAAGGGTTTAACAGTAAATATAAAAGCAGTCAGCAATGCAAGGATATTTTTTCCTGCGTTGCACAGTCATTAAGGGGTCTACTGCAAAAGCCTGCTTGACTTTCTTCCCACTAATTACATCATCAGATCATCACACTGCTAAAATCAGGCACAGAGTACTTGCACACAACTAAATCCCTGCTTCTAATTACTATTTTAGTCTCTTTTTCCTCGTGACATGTTGGTGATAGATCATTATTTTTTCAGCAATTTGTTCGCATTTATATGCAATATAATTGGATCTGATTAATTATTATGATTAATGACTGCAGAATTTCCTTGCAAAGCTATTAATACTGGGAGTATCAAATGAAAGACATGGACAAATTAAAGCCAATGGAGTCCTGTTGCTTGTACTTACAATGCCTGGGCTCAAGTAACCCTTTGCTGCTCCAGCCCTGCAATAAATACGAGGGTTTATCTGGAATTTCCCCACGGATCTCTGCGTTTTCCAGTGCTATAAGTACATAACTAATGGGGGAGAGATGCAGGTGGAATTCTTAGGTGGACTGCTGTAGTTAAAATTACATATATTTGGATATATTTTAAACGAGCTCAGCAGCATAAATGCAGCTACATCCATTTAAAGTCAAGAAAGTGGCAAAAAGCAAAGCCTGGGCAATATTTCTGTGTATATAAAGTGGATTTATCCATTTTTCAGGTGGCAGTGCAACAAAACACCACAATAAAAGCAGTTAATTTCCATTAAATGTCATATTAGCCCATTTCTAAGGGATGTATTTACGTAGCGTGTGCTGTATTTTAAATTACAGCCCGGCTCAGAAATGGGATATTACATGTAAAAAAGCAAACAATGAGGGAGTAGCTTAGGGGATCGACTTTCCTGCTGCCTCGGGGACCTGCCTTTAAATCTGGCTTTGAGCAAACTGAAGAAAAATCATTTCCCTCTAATGGCAGCAGCACAGAAAAAATCAGATAGCAGGAGTTCCACCCAGGTGGCAAAAAGCTCAGGAAGGGAAGGGAAGGGGGTGAGGAGCAGATGAGCGGGGCTGATTCTGCCTGGATTAGGGAAAAGCTCAGAACGAGGGGACTTTGAATGTGATTTTAATCTGTAATAAGTGCTCATCAAACCCCAGCCGGAATGAGGGCACGGAGATTTCCAGTGCAAAGCTACTGAGGAATTTTGAAAGTGTTTCTGTGAGCCCAACATCAGAAACAAGGGGAAAACGCCGGCCTGCAGCAGGGATGGAAAACCTGTGGGGAGGGGGCTTAAAGCTCTTCACATTCTGGGGAAACAGAGAAGCTTTGCCCACTGCTCAGTCCTGGGAATCTCCCTCCAACTGAAATATAAGAAAAAGACAGGGTGTGTTGCAAAATGAGAAATTGTGGGCCACAGACTATTTTGCAATAAAAATGTGTTTGGTGTAAAGGAGAATAGAAGGTTGACTCCTTAAAAAAAAAAAAAAAAAAGAAATAAGCAAAAAAACCAAAACCAAAAGCCCAAACAGAAGAAATCCAGCCCAAATACACAGAATATTTGTGCCCAGGTGCACAGAAATACCCATCTTTTCAAGATAAAATCAGCCAAATTCTCAACTTCAACCTGTCAAGAAATTTCGAATTCTTTCTGTCTAAGCTAAAAGTCACATTGTCCTAAGAGTCACACTTTCCCTGGGAGAAACGTAGTTTCATCCTGATTTCTGAATTCTGTGGCTGGTACTGGGTGGATCCAACTCCTGTTGGATTTTTAGGGACACCCAGTACAAACACCCAGGTGAAGCTGGGCAGTTCTGACACGGATCTGTGACACCTCTGGCCATGGCTGCAGTTCACAGCAAACAGGGACAGGAATCCCAAACGAGCATTCCTCACATCTTCAGCTGGGCCCTGGCTCATGTTTGCCACAAGACAGAGTAGGACATCCCCATGTAACAGGGAGAAGGAAAAAAATTAAAATAGGAATTGAATGTTTCACAGCACTGCTGGAGCCCCTCTGCTCTGGAGCCAGGCTGGGAGAGCTGGGGGGGTTCACCTGGAGAAGGGAAGGATCCAGGCAGAGCTCAGAGCCCCTTGCAGGGCCTAAAGGGGCTCCAGGAGAGCTGCAGAGGGACTGGGGACAAGGGATGGAGGGACAGGACACAGGGAATGGCTTCCCACTGCCAGAGGGCAGGGATGGATGGGATATTGGGAAGGAATTCTTGGCTGTGAGGGTGGGCAGGCCCTGGCACAGGGTGCCCAGAGCAGCTGTGGCTGCCCCTGGATCCCTGGCAGTGCCCAAGGCCAGGCTGGACGGGGCTGGGAGCAGCCTGGGACAGTGGGAGGTGTCCCTGCCATGGCAGGGGTGGAATGGATGGGCTTTAAGGTCCCCTCCATCCCAAACCTGCCCTAATCGCTGATCTGTTGACAGACTGACCTTGTTATCCCCCACCCCTGCTGATCGAATCCTGTATTTACGTCACATCCAGAACCACCTCCTTACATTTACCATCTATTCTCAAATGTTGGGGTTTTTAACCCGATCTCGTCCCCAGGAAGCTGAGGGACAGTCACCCATTCCTGCCCTACTAAAGGCACCTCAGACCTGGTTTGCAGAGCCTTTCTCCATCTCTCCTGTCCCCCCAGCTCAGCAGCATCAGCACCGTGTATGCAGAGGAGATTTTCTGAATGAGCACAGCCCCCTCTCATCTGAGATGAAAAACAACGGCCTGGGAGCCTCCAAAACTCCTTCATGGAAAATGAGGGTGAGATTATTTTGTTCTTCTGTTTTCATTTTTCTTGGGGGGGGCTTTAATCATTTTTTTTAATAAAGCCAGTTGAGATGAGTGAAATATCAGTTCAGGAGCCACCGAGGAAACAACATTTAGAGCACAGTAATAGAACAGGCAAATGTGAGCGTCACAAGCCTTTAGCATCTCTTGCTCTGTATTAGCCCAACAGGGCTCCATCAATCTCCCCTCGCTGTGCCCACCTGACTCCCACCTCACACACCTCCAGCAGCACAATTACAGTCACACAACGCCTGCACATGCAGCCTGAGAGAAGGGAACCAAAATGATTTTCATACAGATGGTCTGGAAAATGCAAGTCAGGTGTTGGGGTTTGTTTTTTTTCCAGAAACATTCTGAAAGTTTTGCACTTTTTGTTGTTGTTGTTGTTTAATTTTAAATTTTGTATTCAATTTGGCATAAAATTCTAATGGTATAAATCCTAATTGTAGCCTTCCAGTACCTGAAGGGGCCGACAGGAAAGATGGAGAGAGATAATTTACAGGGCCTGGAGGGACAGGAAGGCTTCACATTGAAACAGAGCAGGGTTAGATGGGATACTGGGAAGGAATTCCTCCCTGGAAGTGTCCCAGGCCACATTGGACGGGCCTTGGAGCACCTTGGGATGGTGGAAGGAGTCCCTGCAGAGCACGGGGAATGTTTGTTGTTCAGGGTGTGATGTGTTGCACAGGTCGAGGAGGTTGTGCTCTGCCTAAACTGCGGTGCTGGGGCAGACTGGAATTGCTGTGTGAGACACACGGCTGTCTTTGTGCTCTGCTCTGCCATGGGAGACGAGCAGGAAATCAATAAATTTTATCCATGGAATGTACATAAGTCTTCTTAAGTCGTGATCCATTTTAAGTAACGTGTGGAGGGGCATTAGGCAATTAGAGCTGGCTGAGGAACTGAGCATATTTATACATTTTAACGCCTGTCTTTTCATCTTGAGCTTGGATGAAGCAGTAAGACCTAAAAATCAAACACTGGATGAGTTTAGATGATCGGGTATTTAATTTAAGATCTCCATCTTAGCATTAGAAAACCTTCCAAATGAAGTGTTTTAAAAATTGGCCATCCCCAGTAGCTGCTAAGTCTGATGTGTAATCTCTGCTTGGCTCTGCACAGAAAGCACTTATTGAAATTCAAGTGCATGCTCAGGGCCTGTTAATGGCTATTTTTGCCTCATTAATACAACAAACATCGCTGATATGAAAGGTGCTGTTCTCCTACACTAATACAACTGCAAGAGGTCAGAAATAACTTTTCATGCTCTCTAGCTCTTTATCCACTATGTCAGTGACAGGAAAGTGGAGAGTGAGTAGGAACTGGAAGGTGGATTTATCAACCTGTGTTGTATTAGTGAGACCATCAACAGCCCAGCCTGGCCTCCTTTGGTGCCCACATTCCAAAACAAGGGGTTGAAAATTTCAAGAAGGTCCTGAGAAGCCCCACAGGAGTGACTGGAGCGGACAGAGCTACAGAGGGAGACAAGTTAAACCTGCTCAGTTTATTCAAAAGAAGGTGAAGAATTGGGCATGATTTAAAATCCCAGACTGGTTTGGGTTGGGAGGGACCTCAAAGCTCATCCAGTGCCATCCCTGCCATGCCAGAGACACCTCCCACTGTCCCAGGCTGCTCCAAGCCCCGTCCAGCCTGACCTTGGACACTGCCAGGGCCCTCCTGCTTTCCATAAGGGAGCAGAAGCTTTGCTGGTAGAATTCTGCTGCAGCCCATGAGGGGAAGCATGAAATGAAATGAAGCAGATTTGGCTGAGCTTCCCATTTTTGTTTGAGTCGTTCTTTTTATCATGATACCATTACAAACTCCAGAGATCTCCATCAGCTGCACCACAGCCCAGATATCCTGGCTGTGCTTTGCCTGGAACAAATAAATTCACATCCATACAGGGCACCCCTTCGTGTTTTTTACAGCACCAAACAATGACTGCACCAAGAGTCACAAAGCCAGGAATGTAATAACAACCCACATTCCATATGAAAACACTTCTTTCCCTCTAAATTCCTTATAAAACCACTTTGGTTTTCTCCACATTGACATTAACCTGTTCTTCTTTCAAGGGTGACCTGTTTTCCCAGAAGTTTCAGCAGAACACCCATTTGCAAAATGCTCAGGAACACAGTAATTCCACAGGTTTGGGGTGGCAGCGCCCTGGGCCGCCAGCAGGACCCGCAGCTCCCGACCTCCACACTGCTTATACCGAGCTTCACAAAGGCAAACAAATTGAAACCAGCTCCGAGGGTTACTGGGGGAACTTCAATGCATTGCTTTCAAATTTCCCTGTAAATAAAAATACATGTGAAGGAGAGGAGCTGGGAGGCCCTGGGTGTATCCCCTGAGCATGGTTCAGAGCCCCCAACATCCTGCTCTGCTTTTATATATTAGAAATCTTGTCATCTGATCATAGAGACCAAGAAAATTGTGGCAAACTTTATCTGCTAAGTGAACCTTAATAACCTCAACTTTAACTTCAAGAAAATTACACTTGGAAACATTTCATAGTCTTGCAGGTTGCAGGAGACATAAAATTCTTTCTTTTCTCCCACCTCTCCAGGAGTTATTAACCCTCCCCACAGAGCCTCAGAGACCTCCAGCAAATTGTCCCTTCCCACAAATCACATGGAATAGCGGTGCCAGGAGCTCGGCTGGCTCTGGCAGCACATTTTCAGTAAAAGCTACACCCAGGCTCAGATTAAAACCTTCACAGGTCCTTGAGAGAAGGCAAAGAAAAAAAAATCCCAGCCTGTGAAGTAAAACTGTTGTGTGGCTGCGGTGGCTCCTCCAGGAACCGTCACGACTGTGGCGTTTCCCAATCAACAGCCGGGGTGTTTAATTACAGCTCTCCCTAAATACCCTGCTCCTCTGGAGGCAGCAATGGACAGATTCCATTCTGGGGCCAGGGCTGCCCTGTGGATGCAGCTCCTGGTGGGGATTTGCCGTGGATGCTGCAGCTGGCCAGGGGGATTTACTGTGCTGGGCAGCTCCAGCCCTGCTGGCTTTAGCCATGAGCTGGGAATGTGGCACGGTTGGGGCTTCCAGAGAGGCAGCAGTGGGGAAAAGGCAGTGCCGGGGCTCAGCTTTGTTCGAGGAGCTTCAAGCCACCCACAGTGTTTTGGGAAGTAAAGAATAAAGGAGAACCACAGAATCATTTAGGTTGCAAAAGTCCCCCAAGAGCATCGAGTCCAACCTGTGACCAAACACCACGATGCCCCCTAAACCACACCACAAAATGATACGGCTTAATCATGTGAAAATGTATTATTCACATGAAAACGTGTTATTCAAAGAAAAGCATGCAAAGATATTACTACTATTATTATTATTATTATCATCATCATCATCATCATCATCATCATCATCATCATCATCATCATCTTTCAGCAAGTTCGTGGTGTGATCCCATGGTGGGTTTTACACCTGACTTGTCAATGCTGCTGCTTTGTACCTGTGTGAATTTGGGCCCAAAAAAAACCCTCCAAGGGAATGGCCTTGGAAATAAAACACCAGAAAACAGAACTAAACCTCTGATTGTGCCAGGACAGAAAACAGAACTAAACCTCTGATCTGTTTTGACCAAAAAACCCCCTCATGATTTTGTGACCAGAGCCTAATAATTTCCCTGTGCAGGAAGAAACTGAACATTCCAGTCAGGCAGAGATGTCCCTGCTCAGTCTGAGCAACAGGGATCTCTTTTTTCCCAAGTTTTCCCAGATCTCAGGCACACAGATTTGGAATCTGTTTCCCTCAGTAGTTCCATTCACTACCTGCTCCATCCTCTGCTGCTAGGGAACCCCAGCCTTTCCAATCCTTTTAATTATCATTAATGACACTGAGCTTTGACTCGGAGCTCTGAGCACAGGTCACAGTTCCTACAGGAGCACCGGGACACCCTCAGTGGAGCCAAGTGGCATCTGCTCATTTTTGGGTTCACCAGAGACTTTCTCCTAGTTCAGGCAAAATTAAGATTTCACCCCCAGACCTCCTGGTGCAGAACTGCCTCATTTGGTGACCTCACATCACTCAGAGTCTCTCACATGCATTAGAGAGACTTTGGAGGTGTGAGCAGAGTATTAAACAATTGTCAGAAAGAGGATTGTACTCGAACACGCTCTCCCAGGCAGGGGGGAGCCCTCCTGCAAGGTGCCACTCCCACCCCAAAGCCTAAACAACATTCCTGGGAACACTCACTGGGGGAATCTTCAGGAAAACCCCTTTAAAATGTTTATTCAAAAATCAAATTCAAAACTGCCTGGTAAAATAGTGTTATAAATTGTGGGGAAAAACACAAATTCATTGAACTTTGCACTCAAGGCTGAGACACCTTCAGTGTGTTTGCCACCACACCAGTTGGAGGTGTAAAAAATGCCCACTTTCATGGAATCCCAGACTGGTTTGGGTTGGAAGGGAGCTTAAAGCTCATCCAGTGCCACCTCTGCCATGGCAGGGACACCTTCCAGTGTCCCAGGCTGCTCCAAGCCCCATCCAACCTGGCCTTGGGCACTGCCAGGGATCCAGGGGCAGCCACAGCTTCTCTGGGGTGGAAGGGCTGTTCCCACATGTCCCTGCTGGAACAGTTTCAGCCAAACCCTGCTCACACAAATGAGTGCTGATTACCCCAGGCCTGACCTGAGCACCCACAGCCGTGTCAGGGACAGCCAGGTCACCTCTGGCTGCTGTGCCCACCTGCAGCCCCCATGCCAGTACAGGAGGGGTCGGGATTGGTGCCCGTTCCCATGGGCAGCCCCATGCAGCTCTGCTCCGCCTGAACAGATGGTGAAACACATCCCCCATCACACAGCCTGGGCCTTAATCCTTCCCACGGGATCACAGAACCACACTGACCACAGCCCTTCCACTGTGGCTTTCCTGAGGGAATATCCCACCCCACACAGCCTTTACACCCTGGCCCTCCTGAGGGAATATCCCACATTGACCACAGCCCTGCCACCGTGGATTTCCTGAGGGAATATCCCACACTGACCACAGCCCTCCTGAGGCCCTCCTGAGGGAATATCCCACCCCAAACAGCACCGTGGCCCTCCTGAGGGAATATCCCACCCCAACAGCCCCCTGAGGCCCTCCTGAGGGAATATCCCACCCCACACAGCACCGTGGCCCTCCTGAGGGAATATCCCACCCCACACAGCACCGTGGCCCTCCTGAGGGAATATCCCACCCCACACAGCACCGTGGCCCTCCTGAGGGAATATCCCACCCCACACAGCACCATGGCCCTCCTGAGGGACTATCCCACCCCACACAGCAGCTGCAGGCCAAGCCCAGCATCCCTGGGTCAGGATGTCCACAACTTCACCTGGCAGTGACAGACCCCTGCCAGCCAAAGCTATCCAGGACGTAACAAACAGGATCTGAATTTTACTAAATCTGTGTCAACTTTGGGGAAAGAAATTGGAGAATCCATGTGCCCAGGGCAGACTGTCAGCAAGAAACACAATAAAAGGACTTAATTCTGTTTAAATAAGCAGGGTTTCTAAATTTACAGACACGTTGTTAAAACAATGCAGTGGTCACTTCAGGAAACTCATATTTCGTCTCAAGGAGGAAAGGAAGAACAGCCTCCAGAAGTTCCTTTTGTAAGGAAATGTTCCCTGCTAGGTCAGCAGCAGTCCCTGTACTGCCCCATTCCCTGTGCCCAGCAGCCAGGGCTGTTTGGGCTGTCAGGGTGCTGTGCCACGGATCTCCTGCTCTGAGTACCCAAAAAAGGGGATTTTCCTCTCGGAAACAAACGGCTCTGACTGTCCAGCACAAAGCCTTGGAGGTGTGTGCAAATGGAAGCAGCTTCGATCCACACAAATCTGCTGGAGGGGCTGTGGCTGAGAGGGGCTGTTATTAAAAGAGGGATCAAACCAGGCTGCAATTATGCCCAGCTAATCCTCGGAAAACAGGGAGGTATTTCTTCGGCACCATCATTATTTGCACGGGGTGAAAATAACAACCATATAGGACAAATTAAAACTTCACCTTCAGATGCCACCCCGATTGTTATGCAGATTTCATCCTTCCCAGCCAGCCAAAAGAGACCCTTAACACGGGTCCCCCTTCCAACACCCAACCCAGGCGTGTGACATCACTGCTAAATTAATTACGAGTTTATTTGATTTATTTGGCCGTGCGCGGCTCCTTCCCGCGGCTCTGAGTGCTGCAAGTCTGAGATCCTCTGCTGAAAAGGGTGAGCCATACATCAAGAGCCCTCGGAATTTCTGGAGGCGATACCTGGGCGCGGGAGGGAGGGCGTCCCATGGCCGAGGCGGGGCACAAACTGCTGGTGGAGGCTGTTTTAAATACAACCATCACGCCTCTAAATGTCACGCTGGGCTTTAGTTAACTAAGGTGGCAGGTCCTTAAAGCCCAGAATTTATGATGTTGAAATTTTCCAAATGTAAGACCGGAAAGGGAAAAAATCTGTCGGCTTTTATTTATTCCCTATATAAATATAGGCAATTTAGTCCTTCCCCCAAATAGGGGCAGATTAGATGAGTTAGACAGCAGTCAATTCATTTTGCATAGGAATGGCTCATTAAAAAAGAGAGCCCCCCATTTGTAAGAGGCGCCGATTGGGCCGAGCACAAAATGGATTTACGGTGTCACTCAGAGCCGGGAGGACTAATGAGGGAGGAGAGGCTGCTGGTGGGGGCAAAGCTCCACGAAATCCATTCCCTGCGCCGGTGCAGGAGCGAGATGGAGGTGTCCCTCATTATGTATGTGTCTCAGGAGCTTTCTTTAATATTTTAATAAATAACAACATCAGCCCAACAAGAAATTAATGAATAGTATCATTAATAATGAGCTAGAGTCTTGTAGTGATAGGACAGATATTAAATTGAACCACAGTGGTGCTATCTCCAGAGACTTGGGAATTTTCCAGCGGCAAACAAGGCCACTGAATGAAGCAGCCATCGCTCTGTGCCAACAGCTTTTACAACAGGTTGGGAGTAATAAAAGAGGATTTTCTGCACGATAAAGTTAAGCCTTAGAAAATCTGCTGGTGTAGATCGGTGTGAAAAGTACTGCCAAACGTGATCCTTAATTAAACTTTAATTAAGATAAAGCTCTTTCCTTTAAAAAGGGGGGTGGGGAGGGGGAGGCAGCAGCAAAAAGAGTGTCAGCTCTTTTCCTACCAGTTTCTGATCTAAAATAATTCTATATTAAATCACAGAAAACTGTGTTCAAATAAGTTAAATCCATGAAACCCAGGAAATTCAGAATGGGGGATGAAACGCCATCCATAGCCCACCATGTGCCTATTTATCTATATTTATGTATAATTTGAGGCCTGTGATACAGGAGATCAGTCCCAACTGGGAACAGTGGTGGGGGTGTTCCCATCTCCGTGCTGCCGTGGGCCATGGTCAGGCCCACAGAATCCTCCCCATCCCTTTCCTAAAGGTTTAGGATTTTGTGTTCCACAGTACAGAAGAACATATGTCACATGCATGAGGAACAGGCATAGGGAACAGAACATTTCCACTTCCACAGCCAGGACCAAACCCTCCACACGCTCACCACGGGCAGCAAGAGGATCTGGAGGAACGTGGAATGGTTTCAGTATCATCACATCCATCTCTAGGCAGCTTCCCAACACAGGGACCCCCAATAAAATATTCCATAAGTTCACAACCCGTTTTTCCCTAGAGCTGAGGGTCAGCCTGGCAGCTGTAGCAGGCTGGGAGTTCTCCACCCCAAATTTCTCTGCAGGAGCTGCTTCATACCCCAAACCCACAGCAGCGAGCATGGGTCCCATGAACACTCCATGTACAGCCCCCATTTCTCTTTGGAGCTTAAACCAGCTCCCTCCTGAGCATCCAAACCAGATCTGAGGCTGCCACTTGGTTTCTTTATGAAATAATTAACCTGACCTCACCAAAACAACAGTGCAATGCAGCACCCTGGGAAATTCCAGTTCCAGGTGTTGTGGGAAGGTCAGGAATCCTCACCAAAGGAATTGTTTAAACTCCAGGATGAGCTGCACCGAGAGGAGAACTCAGCTTCACACTGGACACAAACACCTGAGTTTTTGGGGACTGAGCAGTCCAGCTCTGACAAAACCAAGGCTCCTCCCTGCTGCCCTATTTCCTTCACCATTACTTCCATAATCAATATCAGATTTTACTACTGAATATCTCAAAAGGCTGCTTGCAGCCAGACATCCGTGCACACAAATTCCTGCTGCTTTGCCTCAAACCCAGCCGAGTCCAGTAAAATCAGAGAGTTCACACAGAGCATATTGACAGTAAAACAAATATTTTGTACAGAGTCAGAAGAATAAAGAAGAGCCTTTTTGTCTTCCTCCTCTTTTTTAAGTTTTTTTTTTTATTTTTTAACATGGCTCCATTTAAGAGGCTTTTTTTCCCATTTCTTTCCTGTCAGTGCCTCTAAGAAAAGTGTCTCTAAGGGTCTGTACATGCAGGGGCACTTAACCTCCACAGACTCCCTGCTTTGATAAAACTTTTTGTTTAAGCTTCAGAAAGCAAGTCAAGCCTGGATGACACGGTGCTAATTCTTCTCTAATTCAAAATTTAAGCCAGAGTGTTTGACTTAAATCAGGGGTTGAACCTGCACGTTGGAGTGAGTGAGATCTGATAAAGTCAAAGGGAAAAGAAATCAAGGCTTGGAACATCTATTATTCTCTCAATTAACCAAGATTCTGTTATCTAGCGACTTCTAATAAATTTAGTGATAAATCAATAATTGGGGAGCAACGGAGCAGCCAACTGCTCTTGCCAGCTGCCATCCAGGAGTGGTGGCTCCAAGGAGCTGCTCCTCTGCACTGCACAGGCAGAGCTGCCGTTCCTCGGGTGGGACCTTGGGGAGATCCTGGGTGGGATCCCTGTGTTCCAGGGATTTGGGGATAGCAGGTTTTGGAGTCATGGAATATTGTCTCTTGTTTTAAAGCTCGTCCACTTGTCATCCTTCCCCAGCAGGTTCTGAGGCTTGTACTGAATTTATTGGGAATTTTACCTGGTCCATCCCAACCCTGTCCCTCTCCAGGTGCTGCCTTAATCCCAGCAGACCCCATTGAGGCTCAGGAATGAGAACCTGCAGGGCCCCAAGCACCAGCCCTGCCCCACATCCTCCCCAGGCACCAGGGATACACAATCCCTCTGCTCTCAAACCTTCCCTGCCACCCAGGGCAGAGTGGGAGGCACTGTCCCAGTGCCACGATCTCCCCAAATGCAGCCAGAGGTGCCCCCAAACCCAGCCCTCAGCCCCCAGTGTGGCTGCAGGAGGGCTGGGGTTTATTCTCCCAGGACAGGCCCAGCAAGAGGAGCTGCTCCCTCTGCCATGGCCAGGCCACGAATGGTCCCTGTCTGTGTTCTCCCCGGACGCTGCTTCCCCGGGAGATAATGGTTCATTTTTAGGCTGTTAGAGCAGAGATCACAAGGTCCCGGCCTCGGCAGCGATGCCTGGTAACTGCCTTTCACTCCCGGAAAGCACAGGCAATTTTTCCATAATAAAAACTGGATTAGCATGTATCAAGAAGAGGTTCCACCAGCTGTCACTTTGAAATCAGGCTACTCTATCCGATGGGCGAGATGATAATGGATAAACCCATAAATGACAAGCAGTTTTCCTGTATTTATCTAATAAGTGGCTAATGCAGGCGAGCATCTTCTCTAATAAAACAGGAGGACGGGGGAAGAGACAGGCTGGGGCTCCATTTGAATTAAATCCAAACTGAGCAATAGTGGCACAGGCAAATACTGCATGAAAATGGCATTTTTTTCACCCGCTGCTGCTTTTATAAATTCTGTTTTTTTTAACGCACTGTGGCCACAAGTTAAATCAAAACCTATTAAAAACCTTTTTTAAAGTTTTCCAAGGCTGAGCTGATTTTGATTCAATAGAGCCAGTCTGTATGTTTGTAAGCCAAACAGAAAAACAGGTGTCTGTAAGTGAACGGGGCTGCAGGTGTGTTTAAAACAGGAGCACAGGGCTGCTCGGATCAGCAGCGGTGGCAACAGCTTCAGGGAAGCAGGAGAATTCTTATTAATATGCAGAATATTAATCAACTACCCCCTAACTTCTGCATTGTATTATTAGGGGTGACACAGCATTAAAGTTACATCAGGGGAAATTACAAAGTATATCAGTAGAATTTACTGAAGGCAATGCACAAAAACTGGGCTCAATTGATGAAATAGGAAAAAAATCATCAAGAAAAGGCCGATTGCTGGCTAATGATGAAAAGAGAGCCTCCCCACCCTCACAGAGAGGAATTTCATCCCAATATTCCATCCAGCCATTCCCTGTGTCCTGTCCCTCCATCCCTTGTCCCCAGTCCCTCTCCAGCTCTCCTGGAGCCCCTTCAGGCCCTGGAAGGGCTCTGAGCTCTCCCTGGATCCTTCCCTTCCCCAGCCCTCAGCCGCCCTCAGTGTCTGGAGAGGAGTTTGGAGAGGATTTGGAAGGAAGAGGCGTTTCCCACGCGCGGGGGGCAGTGAGAGGGGCAAAATCCCTTCTGCCTTTTCCCCGCTGTCCCCGAGCAGGCGGCGAGAAGGGAACGGGAGCCCGGCACAGCCCCGGCCGTGCCAGGGGCAGAGGCAGAGGCAGCTCCGGGCAGCAGGGAAAGGGACCAAACCACGGCAGTGCTCCCAGCGGAGGGCAGAGGGGACATTCCAGGGGCAGCACGGAGCACATTTCCGTGGGCTGAGCCCATCCCCTGCGGATGAGCAGGAGCTGGGCCGGAGGGAGGCACAGAGGGAGCTCCGGGAGGTGCGGGGGAGAAGGGAGATGGAGATGGAGGGAGGGAAGGGCAGCTGGGGAGCCACGGGGAAGGCACCGCACGGCCTCTCCCAGCCCTCGGCTGGCTCCGGGAAGCGCCTTTCCTCAGTTTCCCCCTTTGTTCGGCCGGACACGTGGGAAGGAGAAGGGTGGGATGAAGTCAGTGCCAGTAAAAGGGGTCCTTTATTGCGTTCTTTGGAGATGTTGTTTTGGGGTGGTTTGTTTTAACTCCCCGATGAGTCAGGGAGCAGGAATTGCTGGCGAGAAAATGCAGGCACCAAAATCCTCAGTCCTTCCAAGACACCTCCCCTGCAAAGGCTGCAAACCTCCCCCTCACCCCAACTGATAAACATCACCTATTTTATAAATACTGATTTATAGCACGATTAAGAGGCTTCCCAAGCCTTCAGCGGGGACAGAACTAACAGTGTGCCACAAACATCAAGTGCTCCTCCTCACAAATGTGATAACATTTACTTCCTAAACAAATTAAATCTGATATTTTAAAAAAATACATACAACCAATCCACAACTTTTCCTGCCCTCAATTTAACTTTTCCCTGCAAACACACTTCAAGGAAATAACACTTGGTGTGCACTTAATAGCGCTGGAAACCACGAAGCAAATCCCCCTGCACGTATTCCTCACTCAAAGACCCCCCACCCATTCTGTATAAAATTTGTGTCTTTGTGTTTCCTTAGAAAGCTACAGAGAGGGAGGAAGAAGGTGGACCAAGGGAAATGGGAGTTATGAAATGAAATGGTTGCCCAATGGTAGTGCTAAAACTCGGTATTTTCAGCAGATTCGGTGCCTGGTAACACATCTGAAAACAACTCCTGAACTGGCACAAGCCTTGGCTGTCGTTTTTCTGTTGCATATTTAAGGCAGGATCACAACCACCCCTTCCACACTTGGTCAAATATGGGGACCAGAGTGTTCCTCCTGGAAATCGATGTGAGCTGAGCTGCTTTGTTAGTAAATGTCATATTCCCAGTGCAGCCCCAGTGTGCCGGGCAATGGGGGATCTGCCTGAGCAGGAACCTCCCCACAGAGAACAGGGGTGCTTGGAGGGGCTGCAGGAGGCTCCTGGCTCCCGTTTTCCTTGGAACTTCTGGAAAGAAAACCCCAGCGTCCCTACCCAGCCCTGCCTGTGGGGAAGGACATGGGATTCCTGCCTGGGCTCCCAGACAGCGCCTGACAAAGTTCCACATCAGAGATTAAGGTCTCTGTGCACAGATTGAGGTCTGGGGAAGCAAAGGAAGTGGAATGGACAGAAATGTAACGTAAAATGGATTGACATCGGCTAAAGGGCAGCTGGGAGAGGGAGGCACAGCCATAAATAAAAACTTTTCTTTAGGGGAGAAGCAACTGGAAAGACGTTATTGGATCGGCACGAGGAGCCTCACCCCGTGTCACGGGCACGGGGAAGGATCTGAAAAGTAAATACAAACTGATGGTAACTCTGCTGAGATCCACGGATGTTAAATCACTGCCAGGATGAGGGAAGGCCAGCTGGGTTTTCTTTTCTGCAAATTAACTAAGTGGGAAATACTCATCAATACAGTGTCACAGAAAAAAATAATGGAGCTGCTCAGAGAAGATGGTTTGTTCGATTGGTTTGAATTCTGACACCAAAGGAGAGGTGAGAAGTACCTGCTCCAGGAGAACGAGTCTCACCAAATTTCCAGGCTAGAGGAGGAGCGAGTGCAGGGCAGAGGTCCCTGGTGGATCTGCTCCGGTCTCTCAGCCCCAGAGCTGCACTTGCAGCCTCCCCTGGCAGGCACTGGAGCTGCTGGCACCTGCAAACTGCATTTACAGCCTCCTGCAGGGCAGGGGACGCTGGCCTGGGCTGAGCCCCACCTGCTCTGGGGCACAATGGTCCCCATTTGGGGGACACAAGGTTTGATGAGTGGCACAGAGCAAGAGGCTCCTGTGAGGGGCAGTTAGGGTCAGCGGAGATCGATCCCAGTGAGTGCCTGTGATCTTTTTTCTCTCTTGTTCCCGATGATGCCTCCCTGCCCTTGCCAGTCTCTCCCGCAGCAGCGGTGTCGTGGATGAGGTGCTCAGACAGCCGGTCCTGCACGGCCATTGCAGGGGGGTTTATGGCATTGTTTCATTTACTCGGGGCTGCCTCCTGCCTCTTTATCCTCTTAGCAGATCCCAAAGTTGTTTTAGCAGAGCACTCCCCCAATATGGATTTTGTTTAGCCTAGGAAGGACCCCCCAGGTGCCCTGCCAGGCCAGGGACACTGAGCTGAGACCTGGGCATGCTGGGGCGTTTGGGATCCAGCTCTGCAGCAGGGAATGAGGCAGAATTCCCACTGTCTTTCCTGAGTAAATGCTGTGCTCCTGCTCCCCAGCTCACAGGGTGTCCTTTGGCTTGAAGGAAATCCCACACTTTGCCCCCGTGAAATTGCAGAAACAGAACTCAGGATTTAGGAGCAGATGACAGGACAGGATATGTTCTGTGTGCACTGAGGCCCTGGCTCACTTCACAGTGGGCTGGGGTGGAAAAGCCCTCCCAGACCTCGAGTCCACCCCTTCCTCAGCACTGCCAAGGCCGCCACTGCCCCGTGTCCCCAGTGCCACCCCCACGCCTCTGCTCAACCCCCAGGGATGGGGATGGTTTAGCCACAGGCTTTCCCCAAAAAGGTGCCTCAGGAAGGCAGAGGAGCAGCAGCTCAGCCTTCCCGGGCACCCTCACCCCTCACAGCTGCATTTCGGGCTCCTGGTGGTGCTGGCACCTTCCCACCTGTGCCATTTCCTTGGAGCTTCCCAGGGTTGGCAGCAGACATTTGTGTTTCTGGCCCTGGGGATGGTTTGCAGAGCCCAGCCCTCGAGGAGTGGCCGCAGTGGCCAGGAAAGGCAGGAGGCTCCTGGCCAGCAGAAACACCTGGGTGCCCATGGCCTGACTGGGGACAGGGGGTGACAGAAGGTTCTGGCAGGTGTATTGCCCCTCAGGAAGGCTAAAAGAAATATTGTCAGTGTTGTGAGCTTGAAAAAACACAAAATAAAATTAATTACAGGATGAAGAGGAACGCAGTGTAGTGACCTGCTGGGAATGGGAAAACTTCTGTATGGAAGTTACACCAGTCTGAGCTTCATCCACTCTGCACCTTTTCTGGGGTATCCTGCTGGAATTGTGATTAATCTCAGGGTTACAAATTAATTTGACTCTAAGCAGTCCCTTCAATATACTGTAGATTTTTATAATGAAGACACGAATCTCTCACTGCTCCAAAAAGAGCAGCAAAGATTTCAGCCCTGAATTGGGAGTTTCGTACCTTGGTGAATATTTCCACTGCACTCATGATATCAGAAATAAGCTTTGCAGATTCTGACTTTTAGAAAATTATTCCCTTGAAAGGTTGTTTATATTTTCCTGTTCTTTTCTAGCAATTAATGCATTGGCTTTGGAGGAAGATCTGTGATTTTATGCAAGTTAAACTTGTAAAAATGGTAAACTCTTATTAATAAAACCCCAACAACACATACACGTACTCCTATAAACATATAAAATACTGTCTGCGTAGAAATAAATGTACACCTTGAGAGGGGTGATCTGTCTTCTCTGTTAATTGTCTTTATCAGATAAATATACAATTAGATAAAACAATACCATTATTTTGCCAGCATGGAGACAGGAGTGCTGACAATTATTCACTAAGGTCTGTAAATGCTGGGGGAGGAACAGTTCCATCTAATTTGGTAAATGTTTGACAAAGCCTGAAAAAAGGGTTATTTCCTTAAAATATTTTAAAAGAAAAACTTTTTGCTTCTATCAAAGTGTTGGCAAACAGTCTGAGCATTTAGAAGGAAGGTACAAATGAATAAAAATCCTGGATACCCCACAAACACTGCAGTTCACAGATCCCACTAATGCCAGGCCAGCCCACCAGGCTGTTCCTATCATTGGATCAAGAATTCCCACTTCTGTCCCCAAAACCTGGAATAAACCAGGACTTTGCACTTCTGTGGGGTCTTTCACCCACAGACCTCAAGGTGCTTTATGGATATTGAATAATGGAGCCCTGATCCATTCCCTGACAGCAAAATGCCCAGATCAGCCCACGTGTCCCAGGAGCTCACAGAGCACAGGATGGAGAACGCCCAGGGCATTTCTGGGTTTGCTTTAAGGAAAATAAAGGATGGGGAATTGGTATGTGACAGGAGAGCTTCCCAGATTCCTGCTGGTACAGAGCTGTCTCCAGGCCCCAGCAGGGATGGAGTGGCTGGGACACAGAGCAGTGCCAGGAACTCGTGTGCACTGCTGCTCTCCCTCCCAGCTGGATTTGGAGCAGGGTAAGTTACCACAACTCTGCTGAAGTCAAGAAATCTTTGAGAACTGAGGGACTCCCTGTTCTTTATTTCTGCTTAATCAGTAATCTCCAAATATCATCGTTCCAAAGGAGGCCCCACGTGAGAGGGAGCAGGCTGGGCTGCCTGAGCCCGGCAGACTGCAGCAGGAATTCTCAGGTTGGGCACAGAGCATCCCTCCACCCCTGCTCTGGCATCTGCTGTGGAGCGTCTGAGAGACCCTCTGGGCCCTCGCCTGCGTTCCAAACCATCCCTTGGATTTTTGATCTGACTGACAGCACCGGGGAGAGCAGCCCTGCTGCCTCCCTCTTCCCTCTGGAGCCTCAGAACTGAAACAGAGTGACCCTTCTCACCTGAGGTGTTGAAGGACACTCTCAGCTGTCTGCAGGCCCAGGCTGACACCAGCAGCAGCTCGTGGCCATCCCCCTGGTTTAATACAGGAATGCTCTCCCAGGATTTGTTTGATCCTTTACGGGTGTTGAAAGGGACAGGGCTCACATTAAAAGCACATTTTACGCTTTGCCAGGAAGGCTCAGCACCGGGGGTTTGGGAACAGCTCCGTGGTGCTGGTCCTGACGTGTTTTTATCAATTCCAAGAGGAAGAGCAAGGAAAATGTGCTGCAGGGGACAAAGGACGTGGAGAAGGCTGAGGCAGCCGATTCTTCAGTCCTGCAAGACTCAGGAAGAGCTGCAAGCCCTGACACAGGGCAGGGCTGGAGGAGTTTAAACTCCCTGGAGAGATTTAAAGGACCTGTGGCACTTGGGGACGTGGGTAACTGGTGTCCTGGGCAGTGCTGGGTAGGACTCAAGGTCTGACAGGGCTTTCCCAGCACAAATCATTCCACGTTTTTATGATTTCCCTCCAGCATCCCAAAGTCCCTGATACCTGTGGGAAAGTTCAGCACAAGACTTACCCTGGGTGGAGGAGCCCAAAGTCACATCAGAGCACAAGAGAGAGAGAAATCTCAAGATTTTTTTCTGGTTTTTGGGGCCATGTTGGAGGATTCCTACCTGACCCCCCCAATTTACTGGGGTTCGTGTCAGAGGTTGCATGGAAAAGTTTCCCTGGGTAAGAAGTTTCTCAGTAAACAGAGCCATCCCCCCCTTACCCCAACCTCTGCTGCAGGAGGAGCTGTCCAGCCTGGCAATAAAATTCCAAAGCGAATAATCCAGACAGGACCCAAAGCAATCCCAAATATCCAGAGCACTCTTTCTTTTCAGCATTATTTACAGGTTTCTGTTCCTCCCTAGGCTTTCCCCTGTCACTGCAGTGTCCCTTGCATTGGAAATGAGCCCAGCACCACTTGTGAGGCTGCTCCCGGGCTGTCCCTGCCTGGCCTCCCCTGCAGGGGCTGACACTCAGGGCCAGCCCCTGCCCTGGGGTGCTGATTAGGGGACAGCTGGGAGTTGTCACCGCAGCCCAGCGCCTCCGAAGGCATCTGGGAATGCATTTATCTCCCAACATGTCCATTTTAAACAATGAAGTTGTAACACGGGGAACTACATCTAAAATAGTAGGTTTGCCTAATAAGAGGCATTTTTCTCTTGTAAAACCCTCTATTAAAGCCACTTTGCTTTGTTAACTTTCATGGCATGTATCCTCACTATAGCCTTCAACACCTGAAAAATTAGTGGAAGAATTTGACTGATTATAGAGGCTGTTTTCCTTGTTCCACTGCTTCTCCTAAAAGGGATACTCAGCAGAACTTGCTTTTCTTTTTTTTTCATTTTGTGCTGTCTGCATGAGTAATTACCTCCCTGATTTCTGAGATGCAATTGAGTAGCTTCCACATTAGAAAAATCCCAAGATTGATAGAGCCATCTCTCCTAAAGGATTAGTTTGCTGCTGTAATTCCACTGAGTAGGTCATTCAAATAGCAAAATGCTACCAAGTCTAATTCCTCTTGTTTGTAAAAGCCAGGTATTGATACCTATTTAGGAGAGGCTGGAAAGGGCTGCTTTGCCTTTGGAGGGAAAAAGGGGCTCCCAGTTCCTGCTGCGGCTCCAGCGGGCAGGGGGAGGGAAAAGAGCTTTGTATTCCCAGGATGGGTCAGCTCAGGGGCTGCTGATGCCAGAGAAAGGCCAAAGAAAAGGTGCTGATTGTGCAGAGATGTTGAGAAACGAGGAACAATTTTAGGAATCCACAAGAGAGTTTCTCCCAGGATTTAAGGATGTGTTAGTTGGGATGGCTTTGGGATGGCTTTGGGATGCCAGGGGAGTCCCCCAAGAGGGGATTATCCCAAGGGTGGGCAGGGAAGAGACTCTGAGTTATTTCCCAGGCTCAGCCTCTGCTCCATCCCGGCCCAATATTCCTAGGAAGTCTCTCAGGATGTGGAGGGGCCGCGTGTGTTCCCAGGCTCCCTCAGGGGGATGTCTCCAAAGCACTCCATGGCATGAGGAATCATCCACCGCCTTCTGTATCCCCCAATCATCTGTTTTCATACCCAGTATTTATGCAGCAGGCTCTTGAATTTATTTGAGATGTTCTGGGAGAGGTTTGGAGCACGTTCAGCACCACAGCTCCTTTTCGTCAGAACCCCTTTTCCAAATATTTGAATAATGATAGCAGAGCTTTTGCGGGAGTAGGGAGGCAGGGATTCCTCTAAACATCACAGGTGTAACCATGAGGGTGCAGAGAGCAGCTGGGATCCTGACAGGTAATTGTACCAATGCCATTTTATCAGGGAAAAATTACTGACTTCCTCTCTCACTCTGCTAGACTAAAAATAAATGGATTAACCAAAACCGACATCTTAACAAAAATAAGCATATTAAAAAAACCCCTATGATTCTGAACAACATTTGTTTTTTCCAATTAAAATACTAAAAGCATGGTAATCTCTGAAGTTCACCAAGATATATTTTATGGTAATTCTAGGGGGGAAAAAACCTACAAAATATAAATAATAAAAAACTTTCTTCTGTAAAGTAAATAAATGTTTTACTTCCACTGAACTACCCCAGGGGCCAAGCTGTACCTGGGCTGATACAAAGCCCCTTTCTCTGCCCTGATCCACATCCCTTTCCATGCAAACTCTGCTCTGGAGAGGCTCAGCAGTATCCATCAGCTGAGGACGTGGAAGTTAATTTGAAAGGCAGGAATAAATCTTAGGTGTGCTCTGAAGTCAGTTTAACTGAAATGCAAAAGCTCCTTGCAAGTTGGGGGCACATTTCAGGGACTGAAATTCCGGCTCCCCAGACAAGGCACAGATGCTGCATTTCCTTCTCCCCAGCAGCTGCACGGGGCTGTGCAGCAGAGCTACCCTGTAGCTAAACATCTGGAGAGGGCTGGGGAGGAGAATAATAAACACCTCCAAATTCCACCAGGCACAGCCCTGAAAGTGACTTTACAGGGAAGGAAAAGGGGTTGGGGGATTTGGGGGGGGAGGGAAGAAGGAGTCAAACCCCAGGCACCCCTTGGGGGGAGGAATTCAGTGGATCCCACAGGGATATCGGCCAGTCGTGCCCTGCCTCTGAACCACCCTTGTCAGGGCAGCAATTCAGATCCTACATTTTCCATTGTTTGCTGCTCTCACTCGGAAACTGCCAGTTAAAATAGGAACAGAAGGTTCCATAAGCTGGGATGGAGCAATGTCATCACAACTGCATACACTGAGCACCAACATTTTTCAATTCTTTCTGGCCACTTTTCTTTTGACAAATATTCCTAAAGTTCTGACATCCCCCACCACAACCTCTTCTGCTTTGCTCCTATCCTGTAAAGACGCCGCTGAAGTGACTTGTCACAGTCATGGGATCCCAGACTGGTTTGGGTTGGAAGGGACCTAAAATCCCATCCCCGTGCTGCTCTGGACACCCACACTTCCACCCCAGGACCACGGGATGGAATTGAGATGTTTTGCAGGAAAATCAAGATCTGAAATAAAAGTGTTACCTGTGGGGCTGGGGACTGGCAGCGAGAACAGTGTGAATAACCCAGGTTAACCCCTGTTTTCCTGAGCACAAATAGTTCCTGACTCTGACCCATTTTGCCATTAGTCACCTCATCAGGTGAGGCATAAGGACAGGAGGGACTAAATCCATTGCCTTTCACCAGGGCCCCAGTATCTGTACTGATGAATGGCAGGGAACTGTTACCAGCAGTGGGGCTCGTGATTCAGGGCATCAGGCTGGGGATAAGGCAGGGACAGGAGCAAAGGTCTGGAAGAAGCTTGTTTGCTAAGCAGAAATCCTCCTGTTTACAGGGGATTCTTTGAGAAACCTAATTTACTTTTTTTCCTCCGAAAGAAGGAAAAAAGTCTTTTAAAAATGACTAATTGGGTAAAATTCTTCAAGGTGTCTTTTATCAACAGCTGTGCTCCTGGGATGTTGTTTGGGTGACAGCCATACCCTGCACTGCCTCTTTAGGGGAATATTCCACACTGAGCCCATAGACCCAACACTGTTTCAGTGATGCCATCAACAAGCAAAGCAGAAAAATCCTGAGTTCCGTTTCTGCAATTTCACGGGGGCAAAGTGTGGAATTTCCTTCAAGCCAAAGGATACCCTGTGAGCTGGGGAGCAGGAGCACAGCATTTACTCAGGAAAGACAGTGGGAATTCTGCCTCATTCCCTGCTGCAGGACTGAATCCCAAACGCCCCAGAGTGCCCAGGTCTCAGCTCCGTGCCCCTGGCCTGGCAGGGCACCTGGGGGGTCCTTCCTAGGCTAAACAAAATCTATATTGGGGGAGTGCTCTGCTAAAACAACTTTGGGATCTGCTAAGAGGATAAAGAGGCAGGAGGCAGCCCTGAGTAAATGAAACAATGCCATAAACCCCCCTGCAATGGCCGTGCAGGACCGGCTGTCTGAGCACCTCATCCACGACACCGCTGCTGCGGGAGAGACTGGCAAGGGCAGGGAGGCATCATCGGGAACAAGAGAGAAAAAAGAGATGGAATCAGAAAACCTCTCTATCAATCTGCCAAGCTGTCAGGGACGCTTGTTCTGAAACAATTCCTCTCATTTCCAATAAATTATGTCAGAAGTGGATAAAAGGCATAGACAGCGAGTCTGGAGACAGCCGCCTCCTCTGCTGAGCGATGTTCAAACAACTCGGGGTAAATCTGCCGTCAGTCCCCGCTGACAGCCAGTCTGGACTCGGTTCATTTGGGAGCTCTGCCCCAGCTCCCAGGCCCTGCCTCCCCCCCGGGAAAGGCCTGAGGGGAGCAGGGGTCACCGCAAACTGGGAGCACTGGTGAGCAGGCAGTGCCTGTCAAAAGAGGGACTGAACTCGAAGGGAAATCCAGCAGCACTTCCGTGTACCAATAAATACCTCACAGCACATCCAATAAAACATAGAAACAGGGTTATCCGGAAATTAAAGAAATTAAGGAAAAATCTATCAATCACCTAAGCTTAAAAATGCCAATATGAGCGGCTTGACACTGTCAATATTAAGAGCACAAGCGGTGCTGAGGAGGTGGCAGAGGCTGTTTGGGGATGTTGGGGAAGGCAGAGCTGGTGGCTCCAGACCACCAGGACACGGACAGCACAGTAACCACAGCATTTTAAACATTTTCCTGGATATTGCTCAGGAAAAAACCAAACCTGGTGTCAGTTCTGCCCAGACAATCATGGGCAACCCCAGGAAAAGCATCCTGAGCTGACCATCAGTTTCTGGGTTGGACTGGAGCCCCAAGGACTTTGCACTGACTCAGTCCCCAAATCCCAAAGTGGCCAGTGTGTGCTTAAACCTGGTACAGGAACAGTCCTGGAGTTCTCAACCCCTCCAAAACTGGTTTCTCCCCCACAGCTGAGGGTGAGCAAAAGATACCCCACATTTTTAAGGTTATTGTTGTATTTATACAGCCCTGGATGAATTTGGACGTTTTCAGAATAGCACCAGCAAGGGCTAAGGCTGTTCCTTGCTCCAACACACATTCCTGGGAACACTTTCTGCTCCCCCTCCTACCCAGCCCTTTTCTTGCTTCTTTATTTGATGGTGGCTTTGGACAGGAAGACTTCCTGACCCATGAGTGAGTGCCTGGCACAATAAATATTGTAATAGAAATGAATTTGTACTCTCTCTTCCCATCACTGTTCCATTTAAAAATGATGCTCCCTCAAGGTCCCTTCATCCTCCTTTGTTTACATTTTTAATCCATGGATTGTCATCTCCTTGCAGGTTTCAAACTTGTACAATTCAGTAAATTACATTTTTTTTCCCCCTAAATCCAAGGGTACATTAAAATTCACCTGAGGGCAGGAGGAGCTCCCCCCACCCCATCTCCAGCCTCCTCTGGTCACCTGGAGCAGGGAAGAGTTCCCAACACCCCCATCCCTTTACAGCTGTTTTTGTGGCATTCCAATTAGCTCCATTGTTTATCTTAACGAAGGAAAAACCTCCAGCACTTGAGCGCGGCTCAAATCAGTGCAACCTGTGTGCCACTTCAGTAATTGCTGCACGGAGCCTCTCTCTGTGTTTGTGTGAGAGGCATTTCAGGGCTCTGGCCGGAGCTGTTCCACCTTGTGATGGAGCCCCCGCGGCGCCAGCTGCGGATAAAAACCACCCCAGCACACGGGAATAACCCAGGGAAGCAAACACAGAGCCTGCCTGGCGTGACTGGGATGCAGAAAGGAGCATCACTGGGCAGGGATCTGTGTCTGAGGCTGCAGCTCCTTCTCTGGAGCCCGGGATGAGCAGCGGCTGTTCAAATGTGACGGGCAGGGTGATTGGAAATGGAGCTCATCAGGACTGTGGGGCTCAGTTCCTCCCGAGCCTCTGGAAGGGAGGAGAGGAGCAGGAAAAGCAGGAGCTGTGCTCTGCTCCCAGTGCTCCAGCCTGCCCTGCCCCTCCTCTGAGTCACCCAAAACACAACAGACAGGGTAAATTATCAGCCAAAATAGACCTTGGAGAGGATTAAAATGAAATTTAAAGCTGTCACATTTTGTTATGCAAAACCTTTCCAAACACCAATTATCACTGTCCTTAGGATCCATTTTTAGTATTTTTTGTCTACAAAAAACAACTAACTTTTTATAGTTCAAACTCTCTTCATCCCAGCTTTCAAATAATTTTCCCTTCCTTTGTTTCAGGACGTGGCTTTGGGCTGGGGGCTGGAAGGGGAGGTGGCTGGGCCCTGCAGGACACACGGCACTGCATGCAGGGCCCACCGTGCCTCCAGCACAGCAGAGGCACCTCTGGGCCTCCCAAATCCCTGGGACACACGGGCAAAGCCAGGAGGTAGGGATGAGGATTGGCATTGCTGCATCCTTGTCCCTGCCTCATCCTCACAGAGCGTGCAGGCAATTCCAGGGGTGCTCATGCCCTCCTTGGCTCCACCACTGTATCCCCCTTTTCCATCATTCCCCAAAACTCCTGGCTGGGGACCAGGATGTCTGGGAATGCGAGCGCTGGGAGGTTTGTGGAGGAGGATTGTACAATCACAGGGCAGCTGGGCACAGCTAGAACGTTGGGATAGCTGGACACAGGTGAGCTCCCACAGGGAGGATGAAACAGAAATCAGGGCCAGCTGGACCAGCTGATTGTCCGCAGAAAGCCGAGCAGGGGCTGGCAGCAGCTCATTCCGTGTCCCTGCTGCTCCCTGCCCCTTCCCTGCAGCAGGAGCCCCGGGATGCTGTTTACCAGGAACCATAGCAACTTCCAAGGCCATTAGCTGCAATCACAGCCGGCTCCAGCACCTGACTGAAGGCTTGGATGTGTGATATTTAGTCTGACCTATAAAAATATCTCTGGAGCAACCTGCGTGCATAAGTGTCACATCAAATGCTTGTCATACAAGGGATGTGACACTGGGCACCTGATGGAGCATCGCCGCAGCTGAGGGGGGATCTGCCCCTTTAAAAGGCTCCTAATACTCTGCTCAGACACTACAAAACTCAGCTGGTGACAGTGGCCAGGCAGCGTGTGACAAACAGGTCCCCTCTCTTCCTTACTCCCAGTCCAATATTCTCAGTTACCATTTTCAGTCATTTTGTTAAAGGTGTGTGTTATTACACTGCTGACCCAGGACTCCCCTTAAATGCCACCAAAGATGGCAAAACTCCACCCTGGGGAAGCCTGAGCACGAGGATGGAGCGTGGTGGGGCTGTGGAATGGGCCACGTTTGGAGCTGGGGACGGCTCTAAAGCCCAGCAAAGCCCGGCCCTGGGGGGCTGGGGCAGGGCTGGGGAGGCACCATCACCCTCAGTGCCCCAGCAGCACGGGAGATGCTGCTGCTCCTCCGGGTGAGACCCCAAACACGGAGCTGGCCCTCAGCCTGAGAGCCCTCAGCGCTCTGCTGCTCTCCCCAGCTTTTGGAAACACCTCCTGAAGGGGATGTGGCACCTGCTGGTGCAGGGCCCAGCCTAAGGCGAGTTCTCCTGGTGAAGGGGTGATTTAGGAGTGCTGGTGCTCTCCAAACCAGCCTTTCATGCTCTGCAGAGGCTTTCCAACACCTCACTGGCAGAGCTGCTGCAAACACCTCCCTCACACGGCCTGCAAAGCCTCCCAGGCAATGCACCATTTTCTTCTGTTTTTTTACCACAAAGATAGCGTTTGGAACCTGTGGTGGAGTCCCCATCCCTGGGGGTGTCCAGGGAACACCAGAACGTGGCACTCAGTGCTCTGGGCTGGGGACAAGGTGGGGATCAGGCACAGCTCAGACTCCATGGCCTAGGAGGGTTTTTCCAGCCCCAGTGATCCTGGGATTCTCTTTCCAGATGAAGCAAAATTGCAGAACCTGTCTTAGCAGGATAACATGGCCTGGACCCCTCTCTGAGGAATGGCCTGGCCACTTCTGACCTCAAATACAACAATATTTAAACTCTCCTGGCGCAGCTGGGAGAAATGCCACATTAACTGTCCGTGGAATGGGGTGAATTCTGTCCCTCAAGGTCCCTTTGGAAAACGAGCCATTGTGGCATGGCCACACTTAAACTCCTTCCATTGCCTTTATATTCCTTTAAAAATTCTTGTGGCTAGTCAGTAATTACAGGAAGGGTGTTTGAGGCTGTTCTGCTACTGGAAAATGGGGCCTCACAAATGGTATTGAATCCAAAATGTCCTTCTAGGATAAACGGAAACATCACTCTGTGCTTCTATATGGAACCTAAAATATGATACAAATACAAATTTCAACAAATTATTCATTAAAAAATCAAAAGATGAAGTTTTGAAGGCTAAAGAAAACCAGTCTAAGATTTCATCCAAATCTCAGACATTTCACTCAGCTCTCCTGAAAAATCCTGCCTCTGTCAGGCATTTCACCTCTGCAGCATCTGACCTTTCTTTGTAGTATGTAGGTTTTAAAATTAATTCATATTCATCCTCCACGTGGTTTTGTGGGGCTTTTCTCTCAAAAGTAGGATATTTATTGTCACAACAACGTTACAGGGCATTAATTAATGTGGTACTTTTAGAATTGGTGCTTGGGGACTCGAACAGAAAGTACCAGCAGAGTGTGAAATCCTGCCTTGGGCACTCCTTGATACAGGAACAACTTGGAGAATGTATATTCATTAACTTGCAGCTTCCTCAGGAATTACCAAGAGCCACAGAAAGACTGAACTGAAGCTGTTACTCCCAGAAATATGGCTTTAAGCAAGAATTTGCTTGATTTTCAGCAACATTTCTGAATGCCAAGCAGTACATGAATAAGATGTTCTTGCATAAAAATAGTTGTATCAGGAGAAGTTACAATGGTTTCCAGGAGTTGTCGTGGCCCATTAAAAAAAAAAAAAAGGAGAAAATAGATTAAATTATCTCCTCTAGATAAAAAAATACTGGATTCCTGATGTAGAACTGGAAAAGAGAGGGAAAACATCAGGTGTATTCCTGTGGTATCTGACAGAAATCCCTGTTTGTTGAGAAAATTTCCACCTTTACAATTGCAACATTCACTAACCCTAAATCCACTCTCGTGGCTCCTTAAACACCTCTCTGAGGGATGGGGAAAGCTCACAGCCAAAGACGTTTGTAATTCTTAAAATTCACAAATCATTTTAAAAATAGAACCTGCATCTAAAAGCATTTAAAACACAGAATGACTTAAGAAAGGCAAATTGGTATTAATGTAGCATTTGCAAATTCAGTTTGAGATGATCAAAATATGATCAGCTCCAGTGACATCAACAAAGTTTAATTCATTTACTTTTAAGCTAAATATACTCTGTGTTTTGATAATATCAGGAATGTTTTACATTTCCTCATATCTAATGGTTCTTCAAATCTGTCCCCTAAACACAGCAAATGATTATTTTAAATTTATTTGAAGTCCAGGGATATGTGTACCTGGGCAGGTTGGGCAGCCAGGTCAGGTGAAATAACCCAGGTATTACCAAAGTTGTGTTTCACAGGTATTCAGGAATTAAAATGGGAAATTGTAGGGATGACTCCCAGCCTGGAGACACCATTCCCTTATTTAAAGTCTATTTTTAAAAGTGCCTGAGATTTTCTCTGTAAAAAAATAATGAACTTTACAAAATGTCACTTTTACTAACAGAAATTATGGCTCAAATACCTGAATGTGAATATTAAATATTAAAAAAAAAAAAAAGAAGAAGAGAGAAAAGAAAATTTCATTTAAATACTGCTGAGGTTGTGACACAAGCTGACAAAAGCAGGGAAATGCAGAGTCACAGCTGACACTGTCCTTAATTCGCACAACTTCGGGGAAGGTCAGGAGGGCAAAAGTGTAACTCTGGTCTGGGTATAAGTTTGAAGACTTTGATTTCCTCAATTTTGAATTTATGTCTTAATACATTTTAAAGATCATTTTAATCCCCTTATTCAATATAAAATGGTGGCCTATGAGAGCTGGAGAGGGCCTGGGGACAAGGGATGGAGGGACAGGACACAGGGAATGGCTTCCCACTGCCAGGGGGCAGGGCTGGATGGGATATTGGGAAGGAATTCCTGCCTGGGCTGGAATTCCCAGAGCAGCTGTGGCTGCCCCTGGATCCCTGGCAGTGCCCAAGGCCAGGCTGGAGCAGCCTGGGACAGTGGGAGCTGTCCCTGCCCATGGCAGGGGTGGGATGGAATGGGATTTAAGGTCTGTCCATCCCAAACCGTTCTAGGACTCTGTGATTTATTGATTTACCAGATACCTCTGAACCTGGATTCACAGGGCAGCAAAACCACCCCTGGAACACGGCTGTGCCTGTGGATCCCAGCTGCAGGTCACAGCCTGGGAGCAGCACTCGAGTGGCAGGAGCTCTGCAAGGCTGAATCACTGATAATTGGAGAATCGCTGCTTTCACACACAGAGGGCTTTTGACTAAAATCTCCCAAGACCTGGACATGTTGAAATAGAAATGTCTCTGAAAGCAGGACAGGATCAGGCTAAAATCAGTCAGGAGATCTGGCCTGCATTTGTGTTTCCATGCCCAAGTCGAAGGCATTGGTGACCCAAGGGAAGCCAGAGCCAAGTGCTCCAAAGCTCCATATTGGAGTCCCCCGCTGCCCTGCTGCTCCAGCACCGCGTGTGAGAATGGAATTTATTGTGAAACCACAGCAAAAACTCATCAAGTGCTCTCAAAGTGGCCTCACCTGCCCAGCCCCTGCCTCAGGCCCTTCGCTGTGGCCCAGCACGAGGGGGTGGCTGCCAGGGCCACGCCAGGGCAGATGGGCAGTGCCACACCAGGGCAGATGGGCAGTGCCACACTGGGGCAGATGGGCAGTGCCACACCAGGACAGTGCCACGCCAGGGCAGATGGGCAGTGCCACGCCGGGGCAGATGGGCAGTGCCACACCAGGACAGATGGGCAATGCCACACCAGGACAGATGGGCAATGCCACGCCAGGGCAGATGGGCAGTGCCACGCCGGGGCAGATGGGCAGTGCCAGGAGGAGCACCCAAACCCCAGATTTGGATGAAGACCTCTCAGGTGTTCCTCAGCCAGGGACAGGCCACCTGCACGTGGCAGCTGCTCCGCACGCCCTGGTGCAGTGACAGATCAATGCATTGGTGATCACCTTTGCAGGTCACTTCCTAATGCAACGATCAATCAAATTTCCTCCCATTCTTTCAAAATTAAGCAGAAAGAAAAAGAGATTTTAGTTTTCTTTTCTTAGCTTATTTTTAACAGAGGCACTACAGAATTATGATGGTGTCCTTTTGGTAAACCAAAATGTCAGACACATATTATTCTTTTAAACATCTCCTGGCCTTTCTCTGAAAGGTTAAGGTGGTTTAAATAAATTTAGTCAAAGTAAATGACAGCTGAGGAAGAGTATTAGAAAACTATACTTATCAACAACCTCTTTTCCTTAAATTTAAACAAGTCATTTACCAAACTGCAGTTTAAGGAGATCATGACAATATATGCTGTTCCACTGGAAGATGAAAACAACTTTAAATGGGAAAGAAATGTTGGGTGGGAGAAATTACACACAAGTTAGTGAATGCTAATGCATGGTCTGAACTCTCCTGAAAGTTGCAAACCATGGTTTTTAAAATAATGGGGCAGCAGCCTGGGCTTTCACCTGAGACCTTAAGTGGGAGTTGTCCTTCTCCTGCTTTTACATCACATTAATGACAGGAACTGAGATGGAACAGGCAGGAAAAGTGTGGATCCAGACCTCACTGCAAGAGAGTCACACAGACTGCCTCGGTGTTAGACAGCTGTAGCAGTGGATTTTATATGTATTTTATGTATTATGAAATGCAACTTTAAAAGCGATTCTAACACCCATGAATATTCCAGATGCATGTGTGCAAAAATAGTCCAAGTGGGAAAGAAACTAGCCCAAACCTGCCAGTCAAATCAGTGGCTCTTTGAGGTAACTTAGCAAGAGATCACTTGCAAATTAACATGTATAACTGGGATCTTGAACTCATCACCCAAATAAAATGATGATCAAAATACAGCGAATCTCAGAATCCCAGGATGTTTGGGTTGGGAAGGACCTTAAAGCCCATCCAGTGCCACCCCTGCCATGGGCAGGGACCCCTTCCACCATCCCAGGCTGCTCCAAAGCCCGTCCAGCCCGGCCTGGGAAACTGCCAGGGGTGTAAATAACGCACTGAGATCATTTTTCACACATCAATAATGCATTTTTTCCCATTGCCATCTGCTGAGGAAGCGGTACCAGTGAGCAGATACCACTGCACCGCTGGGAGCCAGGGGCAAGGCCTGTTCCCTGGCACTGCTGATGTTCTCTGCTGCTCCTTGGCCACCTCCTTCCTCGCCCCAAGAGCCAACATGGGTCACTCCACTGCAGCAAGTTCCCATTTTCCCGCAACAAATCCCAATCCCACTGCACAGCCCTGAACCTGTTGCCCCTGTAGACAAAGGGAAAATGGGGTCACTTATTTGGGCCCCAGTTTAAGCACATTCTCAGTGCTGATTGCACCAGGACCTCTGGCAAACTGCAGGAGGAAGAGGAGCTGCCTCCACCAGCCTTTTTCTGGGCTCTTTACTCCACACATAACTCAGGCAGGATCATGAGAGAAAACTCTTGTGAAGACAAAAATATTCATTTTGGCATTTTTGTTTACTGATCTATACCGAAGCAAGGACCTCCTGCCCAAGGACTTCCTATAATTTTTACTTACTTTATCACTATTCTAATTACCTCATAATTACAACCCCCTGCTTAAGCATTTCCCTTCAAACTCATCAGAAAAGCAACAAAATCCAACTTTCTGCAGTTACACCACAGCACAGCTCCAATGAAATCGTCGCTTTCAGGACTCCGCGGCTGAAATTTTATTTTTCCTTGTCCGTAGGAAAGCCGGAATTACTCGTTCGCTGGCCCAGCACGAAGGTCTTACAGATTTGTCCCAAGTTTCCATAGAAATGCATTGATTAGAGCCTAATTCCCGTTAATGTTGTCTCCTTCCAGCACTCTCTTCTTGCTTACACCACCGAGCCCCTTCCCTCGCAGCCGCCCTCAGCTTTTGTTCGGCTCAGTAGGTTTCCTAACTGCTGGATTTTATTGAGTTAAATCAAGCTGTCACTTCATCTGCCTGAAGGATGACTCAAATACAACACATAATAATAAAAGAAAAGTAGGATAAAATAATCTTGTCAAGCCAGAAAAACTGATTGCTTGAAGTTGTAGCCTTCAATCAATACACTAATTCCACAATTTATACCTCTTTCAATTGGAGAGGAAAGAAACCCTGATATGGTATTTCTTGGCTCACTGACCAACTTTGACCTTCTATCTATGTGAATGTGGGATTAGCAAGTGCTGCTGCTTAGTGAAATCACCTATGAAAACAGGGAAGCAAATAAGTGGCATTTGAGGCTCAAACTAACTTTATTAATTCCAGCAGGGCGAGGGGTGTTTATTGCTCAGGCGCTCTGGGCTCGCAGCAGAGGCCACGGGGCTGCTGGGCTGGGGTTTGGTGGTTGGAGAGGAGGGGCAGCAAAGCTCTGGGACCATAGAATCTGAGCCATCAGTGGGGGATCCCCCCAAAGCTGCCCACGCTGTCACCTCTCCAAGGGAAATCCCAGGAAAACCAGGCTGTGGCCGCTTGTGCTGCTCACAGTTCCCTGGCTGGAGTCAAGTGGACAAAGACAGTTTATCCAGGCAGCTTAGAAACCAATTTCTCAAGGAATAATGGCCCATTTTGTAATACGCTATTTTTTTCAGTGGCCAATCATGACAAACCCCTCTTTTATTTGTAAATTGTCATTAATCTGCATAGCTTTATAAAAGAACAATCAAACTGTTCACCTAAAAATTCAGGATGCTCTTTGGCTGTCAGGTTCCTGCTTTGCTTTCAGAATTCCTCCCCTGCAGGCACAGGCCAGGAAATAAAAATTCTTTGTTTAGGGAGGCTTTTATACTTCACCCTGCCACCTGCTCAGCTCAGGTTGTGGCAGGCTATCAAACAGGCCTGGAACGAGGAGTCTCCCTGCCCTGGGCCTCCAAAAGGAAAAGACAAACCTGTGCAGGATGTCAGATCAGCTGTGGTGTGGAAGTGCCTGTCCACACTGCCTGAAATAATGAAGGTGCTTAAGGCAGGGCAACAGGGTACAGCTTTCCTTTTCCTGGGAAAAGCTGGTGGTTAATATAAACAGCCACTTCTCCCACTTTCCAGGGATATTCCTTGGGCCTGTTTTCAGTGATTTCAGCAATATCTGACCTGAGAAATCAAAGCTGGAACAGAGCCATACCCAGCCTGGAATAACGCAGATCCCAAATCTGCAACTCGCCTCAGGGCAACGAATGCCAAAGCTCCCACATTCCAGAGCTGCTTCCTACCCCTTGTGTCCTTCCATTGTCTCACTGATGGGGCCAGAAACGCCACAGTGCTGATCCCAAACAGACAAGGAAGAGGGTGGGCACAATGAGGGTGGGCAGGCCCTGGCACAGGGTGCCCAGAGCAGCTGTGGCTGCCCCTGGATCCCTGGCAGTGCCCAAGGCCAGGTTGGACACTGGGACTTGGAGCAGCCTGGGACAGTGGGAGGTGTCCCTGTCATAGCAGGGGTGGCACTGGGTGGGCTCTGAGGTCCCTTCCAGCCCAACCATTCCAGAATTCCCTGACTCCAAGTACCACTGAGCAGCTGGAAACTGAATCCACTGGGTAAAATCAGCTAGTAACGAGCACAATGACTTCCAACACCTGCAACATCCCTGATTACTCCTGTACTTCTGCAGCCCCTGGCCACGTGTGCAAGGAGCACAATTAAGATTTCGAGTTCCTTTTAGCAAGACACAACTTTGATTAACCTTTCCTTTACCTACAGTTTACTTTGCTTGGAGTAGACAACGCTGCTAGAGAGGTTTCCTCTATTTTTTTTCCAGGGAGTGGATGGTATTTCCCCAGGCACCAGCCCAAGCAACAGGAACACCTCCGTGGAATATTAAGCAGCCCCTAGAACACAGTCCTGGGGTAACTGCACTTCCCACCAGCCTCACCCCATCCCAGGCAGCAGCTGGCACCAGGCCCCTGCTCTGCTCCAGGTTAACTTTGAGCTGGTCCTCAGCCTCCTCACCACCCCCAGCAAATTGCAGCTTCTCCCTTTAATAGGGGAACAGAGTTAATGATGCAGCGTTAAGGGAAGAAATCAAGCACACTCGTGTCAGGTGGTCACCTCACCCTCGGAATGTCCTGACTCAGAAATGCTGAATTATTCACACCTGCCTCTGCTTTAACATTGGGTATTTATGGGCAGTTTTCACAGCAAAAAGAGAAAATACCAAAGGAAAATGAAGAAAAATACAAAAAGAGGAAAGGTTTACTGGGTATCAAAATGCCCCCTTATTGATTTTAAGCAATAAATGAAAATAAACATTAAAAATGTTCCAGGTGAGATCTTAGCCTCCCCAGACACTTTTCACATGCCTAATTTGTGTCTCCTTTATCAGAGGTATAAATACCTGCAGGAAATAAGGGTCTGCACCAAAATACTCCCTGCTTTCCCCTCTCCTTCCTTTTCAAGGGAAGGGGAATAAAAGAAGACATTTGCAGGAGAGGAGGCACAGCCCCTGAGCCCACTGATCACATTGTCCTTGGATTTCTGCTGCGATGAGGGATGAAGATGCATCTCATGCTGATCCTTTGAAGCTCATGGAGATGAAGGTTAAGAGGCATTTGAAGTTGTTAGTTTGTTTGTGGCCAGGGAGGGAGGTGCTCGGTGCCCTCGATCCTGCAGGCTCAGGGATGTCACCGGGACTCACCTCTTGACATTCAGTCCCATGGCAAGAACAAAGATTAGAGCCAGGGTCAGCCCGTGCCAGTCCAATTTCACTCAAAGTTTTATTGCCCACACCATTGTTCATCTGATTGTTCCCAAACACTTTCTTTTAACAGAAATGCCGAGATTTAGCCTTATTTTCAGCCATCGATTACAGGGCTGTCAGCTGAGCAAATACTGGGCTGGAAATTGCAGTGTACTTGAGGAAGTAGGGGAAAATCTATCAGAAATGAACAAAAATTGCTCATGGAATAAGCAAATAAGGGAGATGGGCTCTGGGGCTGAATAAACAGCTCGTGTGGTGTGTGCACAAAACTGAGGTGCCTGCCCCCCAGCTGCCCTGGGAACCCAGGGTGTGGGACTCTCCAGTAAGGAGAAACAAGCAGCTGAACACTCCAGGATACCCAGGGATCTTTTTATCTGAGTTTTAATAATTTAATAAATTATTATATTTATTAATACTCAGCTTCTGCTGACCAAAATGAAAAAGCAGATGCTGTTCTTTGAACGTATATTAAGGATCTAAACCATGGGGGTAACACTGGTTTGAAAGACTGCCTGGCCATGGCTTGGCTGTGGCACCTCCATCATCCCCACCCCCTTTGAAACACTGAGGTGTCAGCTCCAAATCAGCTCCTGGCTCCCTAATTCAGCTCAGGAATGCCTCAAACAGCTTCACAGCTCTCAGGAAACAAAACCACAGCGAGCAACAGCAACCACACAAAAATAGGAGCGAAGTGATGAGTAAAACCAAAATGCCTCAAACAGGCACAAAATAATTCTGTTCCAGGCCTGCAGTCCAATAATTTCACAATGAAGCCTCAAGCGCCATCCCAGTCCAGGCCTCGGAAGCCTGGTAACAAGAGCTCTGTCTCCTGTGTTTTCCTTTCAGCAGTGGCAGTGACAGCGCTGCTGCCTGGAGGCTGCACAAACTCCACAAGCCGGAGCAGGGACCCCCCAAAACTCATCAGCCCGACCCTGGGGATGGAGCAGGGGAAGGGAGAGGGTGCTGAGCCCTGGAGCAGTGGCAGTCTCAGTGCAGCAGCTGCCTCCCCACAGCCAGCTGTCCTGTAGGAATGGTGGCAGAGGGACCTGTGAGGAGGGGTTGGAGGGCAGGGAGCGCAGTCACTCCCTGGATTTTGTAGGAGTGCAAGGGGCACCGTGGAGAGGAGCAGGACGGTGCCAGGTGCTGCTGGGGAGGGAGCTGCAGCCCAGCACTGCCCGTGGGAGGGGGACACGGGACCCTGCTCCCCATGGGAACCACCAGGGACAGGCCTGAATGGGCCCCCGCAGCCCCAAAACCAGGGCAGGAAGCCCTCTTGGTGATCACCAGCATCAGTCACATCTGGCTTGGAGCCCAAATCCTTGGCCAAACTCAGTGAGTCCAGCACAGCCCCAGGGTTGCTGGAGCTGCCCTGGACTTGTCCCAGGGCTGCAGGGAACCTCGGCTCTGTGCTCACCCTGCCCTTGGCAGGGTCACTGGGACTCAGCAACCCCTGCTCACCTCTCAGGCTGGCTCACCTGAGCTCCAGCTGGTGGTTTCCTTCTCTCAGTGAAATGTTGCTCTCCCTTTTGGCGCTGGCACTTGGAATTTAAAGAGGGAGCGGGAGAGTGACAGGGACTATATACAGCAGGGCAAATATTTGTTGTATAAGATAAACACACAATTATCTAAAATGTAATCTTAATATGACTTATTAAAATAGATTACATTTTAATGTGCACTGCAATTTGCACATTATCCAGCACACTCTGGATATGCAGCTTCCCTGTGCCTCTCCCCTGACAACCTGCACCGCTGGAGATACAGAGAGGCGAGAACCCCGCTGCTATCTCCCTCTAAATGGCTCCATTTGGTGTTGATAGTCAGATACAGTTCTCACCTTTATCCCAGCTTGTTTCTGACCCACTGAGTTCGTGTTAATCACCCCTGTGGGCACCAATAATTTCCCCATATGTGGAATTTGATAAGTTAGAGCACCCACTTCATTTCAAGAAGATTCCAGCTGGCTATCCAGTTATCGCTATGGACAGCTTCAAGCACTTCCATGCTGGTCCTTGTATTCTGAGCTTTATCAAGTGCTTTGCACTTTTTGTCTTTTATCTCTTAATTGAGACCTGACTGCAAGAAATGCCTATCTCTTAAAGTGTGGTGCATTAAGTATTAACTTGAACTGCTTTGGCTACTTGAGGTACAGAAAAACCTTAAGAAGCTGGGAAAAGGGTGAAAAAAAAATCTCCCCAAATCTCTGTTTAGAAAAACTGTGTAAATGCTGCAGTGCAATAAAAAAAAAAAAAATCTTTTTCTTCCTTCTCTGCCTCTTCCCACAAGTAAAAGGAAAAATATAAAAGGAAAGTGTGTATTACAGACAGAAATAAACTCCATCTACTTGTTTGCTTAACTGGAAATGCATTAAAATGCAAAGGGCCTGGGAAAGGAAAGTGTTAGGAAATGAATGTGTATGAATAAGAAATTGTTCACAATTAAAGGTGGTAAAGAATTCTTTTCTCACCGAATGATCTGTTCAGTCCATTCAGTTGTCAACAGCAGCAGCTGAATCTCCTCATGGAGGAGCCGGGCGGGTGTGTGATTGCCACAGACACCCTTTGATGGGGAGTATCTGTATTTTTGGAACCATCTCTTCCCAGAACAACTCTGAGCAAAGGGTGTGGAGTCTGGCAGAGCCAGGACAGCGTGGAAGATGCAGGTTCTCACTTGCTGCTCCACTCTGCACTTCCTCCTTCCCCACAGACATGCTTTGCATTCTGTTCCACTCCCTGTTGGAGTCTGAAACCCAAAACCTGATTTGGGCTTGTGTTTTTCATAGTTTTCCTGGGGAACAACCTCCCTGAAAAGCTTGTCTCAAAGTGCCTGAAGAACCTCTCCTCATCTCGCTGGCAGGAGGGGGCAGCCAGGTGGGGGTCGGTCTCTACTCCTAGGGAACAGGACGAGAGGAAATGGCCTCAAGCTCTGCTGAGGGAGGCCCAGGCTGGATATCAGGGAAGATTTCATCCCTGAAGGAGTGGTTAAGCACTGGCACAGGCTGCCCAGGGCAGTGCTGGAGTCACCATCCCTGGAAATGTTGGAAAAATGAGTGGATGTGGTGTTTCCCAGTGTGGTTTAGTGGGTATGGGGGGATTCAGCTGAAGGTTGGGCTTGATGACCCTAGAGGTCTCTTCCAGCCTCAATGGCTCTGTGATTCTCCAAGCTGGACATCTAAGCTCAGAATATGTTTGAAGACATTGGCACAAAGGTCCTTGTGCAGCAATTTTATCCTCTGTAAAGTGGGGTACAAACATTCCAGTGTCAGCTTAAAACCTTTGGACCAACACAGGTCCCAAACCGTGCTGTCCTGGCAAAAAACCTGGGATCCACATATTCTTCATGAATGATCCCTTCCTTTTTTAAAGTAAAACTAAACAAGGCATGAACTGCTTTTTCTAGCCCAAACCAAATTTCTCAGGAGGACCAGGCAATATCTTTTTGCCAATGAATTTGCAGCATGGAAAAGGAGAGGAAAAGTAGGACTTGCCCTTCCCAGGAGCCCTCTGACTCCTGGAGCTCTGCCCTCCCCACTACAGGAGTCGCTTGCAGGTGGTTCTCCTGCACTGGATGTGGGCCAGTGTTGTTCTCCGAATATTAACATGAAATAACAATAAATCAACATTTCAAAGGCTCTTTGCCCATTCACAGGGCACAGGCGAGTTCAGGTCTCACTGTAACCCAAGTGCATCCCCACTCCTGCAGCTGCAGGCGTGTTTTTCCACTGATTTATCAAGATACCAGTTTTCTGCCCCCAAAAAAGCCACAAGCAAGGCAGACAAGATCAGGACTGTGTGGGGCAGATTAGGAGAAGGAAATATTGATAAGCCAAAAGACGTTTTTCCTTTCAAAGACAAGGGCAGCAGCAATAATCCCGTAGTGAGTGAGAGTATTCTCACCTTTCTGTCTGGAGGATGTTACTGAAATCAGAAAAGTAAAGCAAAGGCCCTGAAAATGAAGGTAAAATTGCACAGAAAAGCACTTCAAAAGGGTTAGATGAAAGTACCTGTGGTTCTTGAGGGGCAAAAGGGCCACTCACAGTGGGAAATAAAGACAGGAGGATATTTTGGCTGCTCAGGAGTAAAACCAGAAGAGAACCAAAGCACCGAAGAAGTACAGGGTAGAAAAGGAATGGAAAGGGAATTTTTTTACATGGCTGACCCTGAATAACTGAAATCAAATCCCTTATGCAACAGAAGGCAACAGAAGTGCTATCAGAAAAGACGGAATTCACCTGCAAGGAGTCAAACCCTTTGCCATGGCAGCAGATATTTAACAGCATCCCCAGATATCAGAAGGGTTTTTACTAATTGCAAATTCCCACTCGTGTCAGAGGTCTACAACAAAAAAAAAAACCAAACTGTGAAGAACTCGTGATCTGTTATTCTTTTCTTGCCAGTTCACAACGTTTTGGGTTAGTTTTGGGCAGACTCTGTAAACTCAACACACAGAGTTGGCTGCCACAAACTTGTATAAATCCCTTCAGTGAGTGAATCAGTGGCACAGACCTGTACGAATGCTCGCAGAGAATCAGTGGCACAAACCTGTATGAGCCCTTTCAGGAATCTCTGCAGGGCAGTAGGGACCAAAGGACCATATATTAAGAGCCAAGCTGATAGCTAAGACCACACGAAATACAAATCCTGCTATCAGATAAATCGCCCCCACCCAGCACACAGAAGAACAGGAGCACGCCCAATTTCAGGGATTTCATCCCCCCCTCCCCGGCTCGGCTCCCTCAGCAGGCTGGGCTCAGCCCTCCACCCACACAGAAATGTCTCTGCATTTGGCACATGTTCCCACAGCCCCCAGGCACTGTATTCCCTAAACCCCCCGAGCCGTTTGACTGCGGAGACGCCTGTGTTATTGTCAGATTCAAGAGTTAAATATTCCAGGAGGAATTTGTTCCTGCACGGTGATACATAATGCCTGAAAACCCCCTGCACCAATATTGCTCTCAAATTGGCAGCAAGTGAACAAGGGACATGAAGGATGCTTCAGCACAGTAACCTATCCTTCCTTCTCTCCTGGGAGCCACTTGGCCAGCTTTCATCCTCATAATTATAATAAATTTGACATTTCATAGATAATATTGATTTCTGTATTTTAGCATTTCACCATAGGTGACAGTCTAGCGTCAAGAATGAAATTTCTATTGATCTCCAGCGCATTAATCTCTCATGTGTATGTGATCATTTTTATAAGACCTTTTACTGCACATAAATCAATATTTCATATTTCCAGCTATGCCAGAGGAGATGTCATATTTGTAAACTGTGAGTTGACACCTGCAATTCCTTCCTGTTCAGCTTCAACTGTTCAGTAACAGTCGATTCAGGGTTGGGAAAGGATCAAGCTCCAGAAACAAGCGAGATGAAAAAGAGGGATGTAGAATACAGTAATTAGCTTAATGAACAAAGCAGTGGAGTAAGTGAAATAAAGCTGTGTTTCTTCTGCTTACACTTGCCTCATGAATACAAACATCTTTAGGGAGGTTTGCTAAGCGACTGATAACGCATTTTAATATGTTTAGAGCACATTATAGTATAAATGTATTAAGGAAATAGAAGCAGTTAGGAAATTAGGCAAACTCCTAAATTAACTACCTTGCTTGATAAACCCTTATATCCATCTTAAATTATCCCTTTTACACACAGCATTGCTGGCTATTTTAACTTGGAGATGGTACAAGAACTATTTAGTCACCATTTAAACCACTACGAATAACTCTGTAATTTAGCAAACAATAATTAGAGTAATAAAATTCTCCTCTTTGAGCTGAAATATGAACTTCCCACAAACAGCAAATGGTACCAGGAGAAGAAAAAGAGTAAATCACAGTAAGACCTGGATCTCCTCTTTGTAGAGGTTTAAGTGAATCAGTTCAAAACCACATGAATAAAACATCTTTAAATAATATAGAATCCATATCTAAATAAATAAAACTGTCCAGCAGCTTTGGGATTTGCTAAATTAGTTAAATGAGCAATTACAGTGTGATGTCCAGTGGCCCCAAACCCCCTTACAGCATTCAGCACTTCAAATTATTTGCTGTATTAACAGTGACCTCCTCTAGTTTGGACAGTTTAATAGTTTGGGATAGCAGTGGATAATCTGTGATTTAACAAACAGAGTCACTTAAAGCGACATCCATAATCCATATGCAGACACAGATCCTGACAAAAGCTCTGTGCCAGTTCAGTCCTGGGCGTGTGCACAAAATCACAGCCCTGAGCTCTCCCAGCTGATCTGAAACTGCCCTTCCCTCAGTCACTGTGGAATTGCATGGCATGACCAGGGAATGCAGCCAGGATTCAGGGGAGTAAGGAGCAGGGCTCCCCCCTGCTCTGCCAGCGCTGCACAAACCACCAGGACACGCACCACGAATGTTTTTGGAGCCACACTCAGATGAGGGGCCCATTGTAAGAAGTTCCTCAGCCCTCCTGCCCTGCTAAAGACTAATTTTGAAACTCCCATCCTACACCAATTCCCTATAAGCACTACTGACACACTATTATTTCAAATTATACATCTGCTCACAGCACGGAAACGCTGCTCTCGCTTGGGCCTGAAGGCCAATCCTTTCTGTCCATCCCCAAACATGTCCGTGCCCATGACGAGTGTCACCACGTGCCCGTGCTAACACGGTGGCAGACGCCTTCTCCAAGTGTGACCGGGAGTGACGAGCCCTCCGAGGCCGTGTCAGAAAAGCATCGGGGCAGAGCGGGCGGCGTCGGGGCCAGGGAGGCGCGGGCTGAGAGCTGTCCCCACGCAGGGTTCTGTCTGCCCCGTGTCACAGGAGCTTGGTGAGGGCCTTCCCTGCTGCCAGCCTCCATTTGTTGGGCAGGGAGCCCATTCCATGCACCGGCAGCCCTGTGTGAGGCGGCAGCACGGCAAGGCCACGTCACTCGCTGGGCCTGGGCCGGCGCCGTGCTCAGCTGGGCACAAGGGCTTTCCTCAGGAAAAACACTGAGATAGGAAACACAGCTGAGCAGGAGCCATCCCACAGGTGGTGTGCACAGCCAAGAGAACCCGCTGCCCAGACAAACTGGGGGTTCCCCATCCCGGGAAGTGTCCCAGGCCAGGTTGGACGGGGCTTGGAGCAGCCTGGGATGGTGGAAGGTGTCCCGGCCCATGGCAGGGGGTGGGGATGGATGGGCTTTAAGGTCCCTTCCAACCTAAAGCATTCCATGATTCCATGAAGAGCCATCCTCTCCATCCAGCAGCTGGCGCCTCCCGTTTATGTGGAGGTGGCACGGCAGCCCTGGTGGGTTCAGTACCTGTGGGGGGCACAGCAGCTCCCACCCAGCCACAGCTGCACATCTCAAACCTGCAGACATCGACAATCCACTCGCAGCACCACTGTGGGGGAATAAAGTGAACTCTGGAATGTGAGAGCAAACGCTCAAAAGCAGTTTCTTGGCTCTGCCCTTTAACACTCCACACCAACTCAGTGCCTACTCAAACCTTCTCTGCTGGGGTAGTAATATTTACTCATTCTGTTGTTCTTACCAGTGCTGTCATAGACCAAGTACAACCTGCTGAAAAAACCAGTAATTTTCACCTGAAAAATATTTATTTCTGGTCAGAACTTGTGTCATCTCAGCTGCCCCCGAGTGGGGTGGCAATCCCTGCTCCCAGAGAGCCCTACTAGCGTTTCACAGGAGCTCCATGCAGAAACTGCTCTTGGAATGAGATTATCCCTGTGGTGTCAACACAGGCTGTTATTAACACATTAGGTGAGAAAAAACGTTTTGTGTTATTAAATTAGTGAGAACATAATTCACATTGGGTTGGACTTTGCCTCATCATTTATGGACAGTAAATACTGCAATATTCCCAGAGCTGAATTAACTCAGTATTCCTCAGCACGAGGGGCACAAGAGCCCCTCTTTCAGCTCCCCATCACCAGAGTGACCAGATTTTGAACAGGGGACAGATTTCCTGGCAAAGTTCAGACTCACCACTAATAAATGCAGTGCCACATTATGATATTTCAAGGATCCCACACTGAGCATTGGCTCCATCCAGGTTCAATCCAACCCAAAATATTCCAGGACTCCTTTATTAACTTCTCCTCAATTTACTTTAGGTTGGATGGGATTTGGAGAAGCCTGGGGCAGTGGGAGGTGTCCCTGCCCATGGCAGGGGTGGAATGGGATGGGCTTTATGGTCCCTCCCAGCCCAAACCAGTCTGGGATTCCATGACTGTATAAAACTTTGGCACATCCTCTCCCCACAAATATCATCCCAAACCCGGGACAAAGACTTGTACAGCACATGGGGATCACCCCGTGGGAATGGAGTCACATTCCACTGAATGAAATTCCTCTGTGCCTGGTGCATCCATTTGTCCTTTGGGGATTTCAAGCTCTTTGCCATCCCTTTGGAGCTGGAACCTCCCAACCAGCGTTGCTTTGAGCTGGTGTCCGTGGGATCCCTTCCAAGCTGAGCTCTCCTTCTGAACCACCCGTGCCCACAGGGACCCTGGTGCTGTGGGAGCAGTGTCCCACGGAAAGGCTGAACCCCAGGGAGCACAGCTGGGGTGAGCAGATTTTCCCACCCAGAACAGGTCCCCTGAAGCCACTGAGGTGCTGCTGGAACCTTCCCAGTGGAAAAAGCCTTCCCAGGAACAGACCTGTGGGTTTGAAAATCAGTTTTGATGTGACCTAATGGCTTTTACTGCTTTGAAAAGAACGTGAAAGAGTGACAGCAATATTGAATTTTTAAAATCCTGCTCTGTCCACCTGCAGAGCTTTTCTGGCATTCTTTAATAAGGACTTTTACCATGTCATTATACATTTTAATTACACTGTTAAATGTCACAATCACACATGCTAATGACATCATTATACCTATTTACACCAATTATGTCATTTGATGCAATTACAGTAATTCTGCCAATACACACAAATCAATAAAAAGGTTTTGTTTGCATTTTAAAATGAGCAATCACAAAAGAATAAATCCACTTTCTAGGAAAAGCGGGGCAAGGACTCAAATACTGAAACTAAAGAAGTGACATTTGAGGCCTGGTTCTCATTTCCACCACTACGCACAGCCAAAACCTTCCATACCCAGAAGATGACCCCATCATCCTGGTATCACCTGCAGACGTTTCCAGGAATGATTTTACACTTCCTTCCAGGTCATCCCGGGAGTGATAAGTGACAGAATTCCACAGCACCCACATTTGATCTTTAAATTTGTGGATCTTTGCTCCAAACTCCCACAAGCCAAGTTTCACAGGAGGGATAATTGTAGAGCCATGGAATCCTGGAATGGTTTGGGAGGGACATTAAAGCTCATCCAGTTCCACCTCCTGCCATGGACAGGGACATTTCCACTATCCCAGGCTGCTCCAAGCCTTTCCAGCCTTTCCTGGGACACTTCCAGGCTCTTTCCCTGTCCAGGTCAGCACAGGGCTCACCTGAAGGCTGACATTGCATCCTACACAGAGCTGAGCACCGTGGAATGGAGGTTTTGATCCTTCCAAAGCTCACCTGCTGGAGCCAAGGTCCTGTGATCATTTACAGGCCACAGCACAAACTGGAACCTTGCAGCAAACAGGAGCAACAGAGTTTGCCAGGGTTTAAAACTTCAGTTCTACAAGGGCTCATATCTTAAAAAAGGAAATCCAGTAAAATTGGAGTGCGTCTGTTAGTGCTGAACACACTCAGAGGATCAGCTCTGCCTCCAGCACCCATTTCAGTGCTCAATACCCACATTTTCCTGGCACAAGGGTGTGATATCAGCCAGGTAAGACCCAACCCCCTCACGCACACACAGTTTTTGGCTGGGCTGAGAGCAGTCACCAGCACTGGTGCTCAGCTGGTTTACACAAACCCAGCTTCCTCAATAATGGGCAGGGTCAAGCTCAGAGCACACCTAAGCTGAGGCTGACCTGGGCCCTGAGAGCAGCATAGCCACGAGACCCAGCTCAGGCCAGAGCAGCAGGGCAAACTGTATTAAAAGCATCTATTAAAGAAATGTTATTAAATAAATGTCATTAAACAGATTTTATTAAATAAATTTTCTTTAAAAGAATTCTTTCTACACCTGCTTACAGCCTCCAAAACACACTTCAACCTATGTGTAAATGAAGACCATAAATTTCAGGTCTTCCCCCAAAAGTGAGGGTTCTCTTTTCCTGAAGCACTGCTGGCAGCCTACACAAGAATTCATCAGGCTTGTTGTCCAAGGCTGCTCTTTCCTCTCTCTCTACCACTGAAAAAAAGATATATTATTAAGAGATTTCATTTTTTTCTTAGTATTTAACATGATCAGTTTCTGTGTCTGGACGGTTTGAAATATGTTTTCCATTGGACAGATAAGTCTTGGGCAAATGACTGACCTTTTGAAATAATATTTATAATTTTAGAAATGTAAAACTTAACATTCTTTAGTAATCCAATATTAAAATACATTTAAGTTGATCTATTAAATGCTACGATTCAAACTTTAAAAAAAATGTGCAATAGAAAAACATTAACAACATGTGTGGTTTGGAAAAATTCATTTATACAGCAGTTTGCAATGTCATGATGTATTTTAAATAAAAGAGCTACAGACAAAGGTATTGATTTTAGAGACTTAACTAAATAAACAGTATGTAAATTCTGTCTTTTTCTATAAAATTGGATCAGGACGCACATATTACAGTGTCTTTTTCTGAGGGAATGACAGCGATTGAATTTGGCAGACATTGGAATTTGGTTAAAGAGCTAAAGACCTTTGCTCTTTGGTTTGCAGCGAAGGCGAGCGCTGGGAAAGGACAGCGGCGTGGGGGGCACGGCCACCCTGGGGCAGCTGCCCACGGGAGGTGTCACTGCCACTGCTGGGGGCACACACAGCCCCGGGCTGGCCACGCTCACTGCCCCGGGGTCACCTCGGGGAGGGCAGCGAGGTCAGGAGGGACCCCAGGGAACCTTTGGGTGCCTTTCCTGGTGTGCTGGGGTCCCCCAACAGTGCTGCTTTGGGGGGCACCACAGAGGGGTTCCTGCACAGGGAATCATTCTGGGGAAAGTCTCCCAATAGCAAAGTGAACTTTGGGCTGATTTGGTCTCCAAGCCAAGCTGCTCAGTGTCTGTTTTTCCAAGCCTCACGTGGAGCAGCCCCTGACACCCGACGGGTCCTTCACCCTCCCTGGCCCCCAGTCCAAAACTTGTAGGCCAGCAATGCTGACCATCGTGCTCTTAAAAAAAAAAAGGGAAGATTTATTGATAACCTTTCTAACAAAGGGAAGATCATTCCCCAAGTTCCTTATTAATTTATGCTCCTCTATAATTATCACTTAGAGCAACCACTGGAGCGCTAATAAATATATAATGAAAGCAAAAACATAGCACGCTGCGGTGCTTAATCTGAGATTACATATTTATAACAACAAAATATGCAATTCAAGCCTAGTTCAGGGCTTTCTATCCCAGCCCACCCTCTCTGAGGGCCGTTTTTTTTTCCCCCTTCTTTGTTATGTCATTCTGCAGACAGATCCCAGGCTGTTCCCTGTCACCCACCGGAGCAAGCGGCTCAACAGCAAGCACAGTTGGACAGCCCTTAATTAGTGCTACTCGGGATAGTCAGGATGAGAGCTGTGTCAGCATCTCACTCAGATCCCCATCCGGGGGGTGCCGAGCAGCCCTGGATGCTGCCAGAGCCCCGGGCAGGGCGGGGTGGGCAGGAGGGGCCCAGCACCAGCCCCGATCCCACCCTTGGGCAGTGGGCAGGGAGCAGCGACAGCCAGAACTGCAAAAGCAGGACACTGGCTCTCTCCTTCCCACCCACAGGAACACAGAGCACGCTGTAGGAATGGCACTGGGAGGAGAAACATAGGAAATCATGTAATTTGTGTCGAGTGGCCTCCAATTATTCTATCCCATTACGCAGAGTATTTATTTCTTTAAGCCTGAGCCACGCAGGGTCATCAGCTCTGCCAAAACGGTGCCGGGGAGGTAAGAACAAACAGACAAATATCAAAGTCACTCTTCAGAGCGTTAAAAACTCAGCATGGAAATGCAAATACTGTTATTCAGATATTTGAATATAAAATCCTGATTTCTTATTCAAAAAGAACGAGGCACGATATTAAAACTTTGCGTTTTTATGGGGATTAACAACAGACCGTCCCATAGGAAATAACCAATTCTTGGAAGAAGCAGCAAAATTGTACATCCCCCTTACATTGCCTTGCACCTGGAGATGTTCCCAAGGAACCATGCGAAGGCATCCCAAATTTCCCAGTTTAATTTTTACCGTTTGAACAATTTGCCTTCCAGTTAAAATTGGGTGGGAAGGACAGCTTGTTGTCCAGATCACATCACACCCAAAGCATCACTCCCACGCTCCTACCCCAACAAAATGTGTTTTTGTTTGATTCTGATCAACACTAGACCCAAAGTGGGGGCGACAGCTTTTTCCAGTGCAAATTTGTCATTGTTTATGAAAGACTCACAAACTGAGTGGGACATCAGTTAATGTCTCCATGATCAGTGAGGAAACTTGGGCAGTGCAGATCATTTTCAGCTCAGAATTTCTTCCAAATTATTTTGCTTTGAAGGATCAGTGCTCGTGGTGTGCTCAGCCATGAGCAGCACTCACCTGAGTCAGTTCTGCTCCCAAATTGGAGTGATCCAATTTTTAAAGGGAAGCAGCTACAAATGCCTGGGGAGCTGCAGAATTCACCCCCCATTTTGGGGGGAAATTGGTTAAAGTGATGAGCTCCATGAGCACCTCTCAGATCTGCACCCTCGAACAATTAAAGCCATGATCCTGAGAGAGCAAACAAAAACAAATGGGGGCTTGGTGTGTGTGTCATCCTTCTCTCTAATGCTCCAGCAGCTCCGCTCAGAGTTCAGGCAGTAAACAGGATGATTGATGGTCTTCCATGCACAAGCAGGAAAAACTGGAGATTCAGCTCCTTCTCCTGCTCCATTTTTCTTTTGCTGCTGCACCATTAGAGCTGGATGCCATCAATTTAAGCAGGTACAGGATCATACCCTAAAAATAACTCTCCTGATCTCTCCATTTCTTGTTGGAGGAGCCGGAGCCGGGGGCTCGGGCTCCTGTGTGAGGTGCTCCTTGCCCTTCCCTGCCTATTCCCAGCACCTTCAGCTGTGGAAACTCTCCTTATGCACCAACCACCAATGGTATAGGCACAACACAGATTTAGCTGGCACAAAGCTCCCCTGACCCCGCAGGAATCGCCCCCATTCCCGCAGGAATCGCCCCCATTCCCGCAGGAATCGCCCCCATTCCCGCCCCAGGCGCGTTCCCAGCTCCGTCCCGGCGCAGAGCCACCGTGGCTTTCCAGGCTGGTGGCAGCACAGGCTGCTTTATAAGGATGAATGAAGATGAAAAGGAAGACAAATAGAAGTGAATGAGGCACTGCTGGCCGTGATTCATGAGAGCCTGCAGTAAGCCTGTTAGCCTCCGCCTGGCTCCCTTCGCCGGGAATAATGGATAGTTACAGTGTGGATAGTGACATTGTCAAACCATCAGGAATTGCTGATTATGGTGCTAAATATTGATCTCTGCTTCACATGTGTCAAAATTCTTTCTTCCCTTAATTAGAACTTCCCTAAGCACCCTCCAAGAACAAACCGAATAGATCAGATCTCCGTGAAAGGGAGTGTGATACCAGAATATAATTGTGACCTCTTGTCTTCCTCCTCTCTCTGGAGTTTTGAGATGACTTCAGCTGTCTATCCTGCCCTTCCCAGCACATGTGATAATCATACTCATTTTTCCCAATCTAACCATAGGAAGATTTTTCCAAGGCTGTGCTTTTCATCATTTCAACCCACCGGGGCTGCAGTCAGATGGCAGCGAAACTTAAAGTGCCAGAAGGTGCCTTTTTCTATTTGTTTGTTTCATGGTACACTGCACCAGGCAATGACCTGTGGCAGGAGTGTCACACAACACGGAGACAGGTTCACCCAATCAAAGGGAGCCTGAAAATTAACACAGATCCCTTCATTTCTTCATGCGGGATCGGGGAAGGGCAATTTAATGGATGTCAGAGTCCTCTGATTATCACCCTGCAATCACGGGCGATAAAAAATTAACTTTTGTTATAATGATTACTCCGCATTATTTGTATTAAAAGCACATTTCCTCATCAAGGGAGTCATGACAATTAGTACTAATTTTGTATTACTGTTCAATCATCTTTCCTACTCTTTACAGTATTTATAATATAAAATAATGAAAGCCTGTGATGTATGGTTTCAATTTACTCCACAAACTGAGCACTTAAGTCATTTATCTTAGTTTATCTGTAATATACTGGGGCTCGGGGTTTTTTGTATTGTTTTTCTTAAACATGACACGGTGGTACATTTACCTTTAGTTTGATGTGCTTGATAAAAATCAATACTTCATTAAAAGATTCCCCCAAAATTGTTCAGAGCAATTTCAGCAGAGGAGAGGGAATGGGGAAGGAGGAAGGGTCTCATCTGTAACCCACTAACATTTATATAACCACACAGGGCTGTGCTGTCCAGGGCCAGCTTCTGCAGGAGCAGGGATAGAGACATGCAATTTGTGGGATTGTGAGGAGGGCAAAAAGAGGAGAAGGGCCCCGTTCTCTCATTGCTCCCCAAGAAGCCATAGAAAAACCACAAATGACAGAAAAAGGGAGTCACTCCCCAGGACAAAACTCCATGGAAAGTGCTGCAACAAGTGCTCGCTGTCACCCCTTTCCCTTGCCCCCAGCCCAGGGCACAGCAGCCAAAAGTGACCAATACATTTAAATTTCAGTGAACCTCTTTGGTGGAGGCATCCCTTGCAGTCACAGCACTGCCCTGTGCTGAATGGAAGCTGATCTTGCTCAGCAGACTGACGACAACCACAGAACCATGGAGTTGTGAAGGCTGGAAAAGACCTTTAAGATCACCAAGCCCAGCCATCAGCCAGCACCGTGTTCACCACCAAGCCCTGTCCCTGAGCACCACATTCACAGGTTTCTGAGCACCTCCAGGGATGGTGACTCCAGCACTTTCTTGGGCATCCTGTCCCAATGCCTGACAGCTCTTTCCATGAAGAAATACTTCCTAATATCCAGCCTCAAGCTCCCCTGGCTCCACTTGGAGCAGTTTCCTTACAGCAGAGCAGGAGTCCTGGGCTGGCCTGGCAGTGGGCACGGGCAGTGCTCCTGCTCTGTGCTGAGGGAGGCAGGCAGGAAGGGTCTCCTTGTTCCCACCAGCTCAGGCAGGAATCACTGCCAGGAATCACATCTGGAGTTCCCCAGCTCCTCCTCTCGCTCTGTCCAGCAGCCACTGGACAAGCCCAGGAGGAGCCTGGGCACTGCCCAGCCCAGAGCCAGCCGTGCCCCAGGACCCACCTTCTGAGCCCAAAGAGCTGTCACAAAGGACACCTGGTGCATCCAGACCCCGTGGTGTCCTCAGGAAAGGATTGTGGAAGTATCTGTTACCAACCAGCTGCTGAGCATCCAGCCAGGCTGTTTCTCAATTCACATTTACCCTTACGAATTTTCCATTCCTGCCTTTTGGCCATCAGGAGAGACACGAGGCTGGCTCTGCTCTGCTCTGCCCCAGTCCCAGTCTCGTGGGACAGTGACAGAGAACAGGCCAAGGCTCTGCCCTTCCTCTGCCAAACTGGGAGCCTCTTTCCTGCACGGGGTCTGCACGAAGGGGATCTTGCACTCCTGTGGCCCCAAAACAGGAACACAGAAATCTTTATCAAGTCGTGCTCACTGAGTGATTTGAACTCCTTTTGAGAGCCAGTTATGGTTCCAGACCAGCAGAAATACGTGTGATCAGGTAACCAGGGGTCAGAGCTTTGCTCACCTAAAGATCACTGACCTGGCTCCGGGGCCGAGGTCCCCCACACCCCAGGAGGGAAACTCTGCTGATGAGGCAGAACCACGCACGGGGCTCAAGCTTTTAAAAATATTGCACCTGCAGATCAGCAGGAGCTTGAGGAAAGCACATCATTCCTTTATCCACGGCGCAGGTTTCGAGTAATTCAGGGGAGGCAAATACAATACGATCAATAAAGCAGCTCCGTGCCTTCCACACTCACGGCCTCCTCATGAATCTTAACCAAGAGAAATAATAATAAGTGACAGAGAAGGTTTCTGGTACTTTAAATAAGCAAGTGAGCCTCCTAAAGCTACGAGCAACATTCTCTGGATATCAAAAATAATAACTGGTTGTGCAGCAGTGCAGCATGGAAACACAAGGGTATAAGATATACTGTACTTTAAGCTCTGTTTGATGAATCTGAGCACAGTTCCTGGGGGATAGATTACTTTAAACCATGCTCTTTTACTTTCTAATCCTGACTTGATTTGATTTGTACTTTAATACAGCTGCCTGGCAATTCAACAGCAAATAGAGACTATTTATGTAATCATATTGTAAGTAGTGGGACAAGAAGAAACTCTCTAGAACCTTTTTGGAAAATAGTTTGTTGTACTTTTTTATTTATTGAACAGCAGGGCTTCGGGCTTTTCAGTGCTCATTATAATTGGTTTTCTGCTTGAACTTTCAAAAACTGTCATGTCAATACTCAAACAGAATTTTTTTGCTTACTATATGGCTGTGGGCTCTATTTTCTCATGTGCTACTTGGCAAAGTTCTTGTAATATCTTAGAGGCAAGTTCTAGACTCTGAGTTGCTATTTCAGAAACTGGAAGGCAGGGTTATTTTATCTCCCCCATTGTTCTTGTTCGCCTTCCCAGAATCCTGCAGCGCCATTTGCTGGGATTCAGCGAGCTGGGGAGGAGGCTGCCAGCCTGCTCCAGGCTCAGTGTCCGCTCGGGAAGCACTGCTGGAGCGGGCCCTGCTCCTAAAATTGGGTGTGGGGCTCACCCTGAGCCTGTCCCTGTGAGGAACAAATATTCCCCCTGCCAGCAGGGACAGAATTCAGTGAATGATGAGAAAATCTATAGGGCAGCAATTAGAGACCCACTGGCTGATTTCAGGCATCTCCTCGTGCCCAGTGTCCGTGCTGGAGTTCTGCCCAGTTCCCCTGCACTGGGATTGAGGTTGGATCCCAGCAGAGGGGTTGGCTTGATCCAGCCATGCAGGACTGGAGTTGCTCCATTCCTCAGCACCCAGTCCTGCCCCTTAGCATCCATCCCTAACCCTCAGCACCCATCCCTAATCCATCCCTAACCCTCAGCACCCAGTCCTGCCCCTCAGCACCCATCCCTGCCCCTCAGCACCCATCCCTAACCCTCAGCACCCATCCCTAATCCATTCCTAACCCTCAGCATCCATTTCTGCCCCTCAGCAGCCATCCCTAACCCTCAGCACCCATCCCTAATCCATTCCTAACCCTCAGCACCCAGTTCTGCCCCTCAGCATCCATCCCTGCCCCTCAGCACCCATCCCTAATCCATCCCTAACCCTCAGCACCCAGTTCTGCCCCTCAGCACCCATCCCTAACCCTCAGCATCCATCCCTAGTCCATTCCTAACCCTCAGCACCCAGTCCTGTCCCTCAGCACCCATCCCTGCCCCAAAACACTTTCCACAAACACAACTATTTGTATTCCTGGAGAACTTTGCCTCAGCTGGTCAATTTGTTCCTTTGCAAGCAGCCTGTAAAATTACTGTAATCATTTTCTATCATGTTACAAACACTGGAGAGTTTAAAAAAAAAAAAAAAAGTCAAAAGAAGAGCTTGGTGCCTTGTACAGCAAAAAATCCAGTTTGCCTGCAGTGGAGAAGGGTGTTCAAAAAAAAAAAAAAAGTCGAAAGAAGAGTTTGGTGCCTTGTACAGCAAAAAATCCAGTTTGCCTGCAGTGGGGAAGGGTGTTCTCTGCTGTGCTTTGCTGGGAAAAAAAACCTGGTCTATATAGGAGACATAGCGAGTCTATTTTAGTACTTAGAGGAAAAAAAACCTCTCTATTTGTGGTTAGTTACTGGATTTAAAAAAAAAAAAAAAAAAAAAGGTCCAGCTACTGTATACAAAATTAAATGAAAATAGAAACCCAGCCTAGAAGCCCTGGTTCTTTTGGTTCTGATCTTGCCAACTAAGCAGTAAGGAAAGGAGGTGGGATCTATTACTTCTGACTTTGGCAAAGGAAAAGCCTCTCTTGAGGATGTGTATTTCCAGGGTTTAAAGGTGCCTGTAAGATCATTTCTGCTCCCGAGGTGTGGCTGTGCTGCACAGGGACCAAGGGAGGCTGCAGGAGTGGGGAGGACACGAGCACAGCTGAGCAGGGCTGGACAGAGCTGAGAATCTGCTGCTGGACCAGCACTGGGGCTCAGGAGGGAAATAGCAGAGTTAAACCACAGCGAGCAGAATTCTGCCCTCAACTTCCCCCAGCATAAGAAGGAAAACTCGGATTTTTGCTGTACATTCATATTAGATTACAAATGAATGATAAACTGCGTGCTGAGATGCCAGAATTTTCCCAGTGTTTACCACTGCTGATGGAAGGAAGCAGGCTGGGAACTATTTTAAGTACAGGTTGCTAATTCCAAGGAAATTCAGTGAGTGGGGGGGGGGAAAAGCCTCATATACCAGAAAATGCTCTTTGAAACAATAATGCAATATGCAGTGCTCACTAAAATCTATTATTTCTGTCAAATATTGAGCTAGCAGGGGTGTGCAAACACATGCAATGGGGTGGCTGTGTGTTAACCGGGACCTGACACGTTCTGCTGGGCTCTGGAAACACCCGAGGAAAATTCCACAGAGCAGAATTTCAGTGGCCAAAATTCATATAAAATTAATATTTAAACTTAAAGCAAGCATGCATGGAAATGCTGTTAATAATAGGCTGAACGGTAGCCTCAAAGCTTTATTTTCTAAAAAATTACTGTGCATTTCATATTAAAATACATTAAATATAGAATTCTCACTACAGAATTTATATTTGCTTTTTCGTTTCCTTATTAACTCCTTTTTCTCTGCACTTGGCATATGAAATACTAATACTGCAACTATTTTTTTCCTTTAAAAAAAAAAAAAAGCTGTACAGTTGATTAAAAAAATAACTGAAAAAACAATTTGCCGGTTTTCCCAGCGTTTCCAGAGACAATAGAGGGTCAATAGTTTGGCAGCATCAGGACAGGGGAAGGTTTATCCAGCGTGGGTGACAGCTGGGAAGGGAAAGCAGGGATGATATTGCGGGTTCGGTTCCTAAAACTATATCAAGGCTACTCTTTTAGTCAACTTGGAAATTTATATACTATACACTAACCCTCCTTTAATATCCTCTCTCTCTTTCCTCTGGGCATTTATTGCTGTTCTTTCTAGTTCAGTAACCAGTGAGCAGAAGGTTCATTAAAACTAATTGAATTGGAAACTTGTCTGCCCTGGGAAATGTTAACTCTTTGTTGTTATGGCTGGGAAATTCCTTTTGTTATTTCCCTGTGAATGATGCGGTGGGGCCGGAACGCAGCAGGCAGCACCTCGGGAAGGTTTTCCTTTGGCAGCCTGTCCGGGCAGCCCCTTTGGGAAGGCTCTGTCCCCCCGGGGACATCCCGGGTGGGTGCCCGGCGCTCCCCCAGCCCCAGCCAGGGAAGGGCTGGCAGGAACCACCCGGCTCCTTCCCAAATTCCCTGTGCCTTGGGCACCGGGCTGAGGGTGGCACAGAAACCCCCAGGGCACACGGGGCCGCATCCCAGGGTTTAAATGTCACCGGGAAGGACGGGGAGATTCCCGGGGGGTGAAACTTATCTTAACTTCCCTCTGATAACCCCTGGGGATCAACACTCCCCGAACAGCTCAGGAGCGGGGCTCAGGACAGGGGCTCGTCCAGCTCTTTGCAGCTCGAAAATATCGATGAAATAAAACACTTGATAATAGTCACAGTGGTAGATTTCTGACAGCTTTAAAAATCAATTGAAAATAACAGGCAACCCACTGTTGCTAATAAAAGTAAATATTTATGACTGATTTGACTGAGCTTCAATACCAGTCAATCACTTTCTAAAGGATCTTTGCAATTCATTAACCTCTTTTTACTGGTCTTGTCCCTGTTGGTATTAGCCATTAAAAGGGAATAAGGGAGGGGGGCTTGATTTTTCTATTCTCATCATTCATAGCTTATTTGTTCATTCCCTCCATTCCCATACGTTGCTGTTAAATTGATTGTCTGTTTAGTCATATGAATGATAAAGTAGCTCTGCCAGGAAGAATGAAAGCCTCCATTAATTCCTGAGGAGGGTGGGCTGCTTTGCCTCAGCCTCAGCCTCAACCAAAACTACTCCCATAGTTTCCTGCCACATCAGTAACTAAATTTAGCCCTTAACATATTGCTGATAATAAGGGCCATAATTCTCCTCACAAACTTTTCCATGTCAAAACTTCAGGGAAAATTATGTTTATGAATATCTCCTAAAGACTGTTGTGATCAGCCTGGTCTCCCTAACCCGTACCATGACGCAGCAGGGAAGGGAGAGCTGTCTTCATTGCACAATTCTAATGGGACTTCTGAAAAATAGCGCTGGCACAACAGGGGAAGAAGATTTACATCAGCAGGAACTTCTCCATGGAAAGGGTGCTCAGGAATTGGCAGGGCTGCCCAGGGAGGTTTGGAGTGCCCATCCCTGGAGGTGCCCAAGGAATTCCTGGAGGTGGCACTCAGGGCTCTGGGCTGGGGACAGGGTGGGGATGGGGCACAGCTGGGACTCCATGGGCTGGGAGGGATTTTCCAGCCTCAGGGATCCTGGGATTCTCTAAGAATAGACACAATTGTTCCTTTAAATAATAAAGATGAGGAGGGTAGGTCTGACTTACCAGCCCACATAAATTCCACATTTGTTTGTGTTTTCTGAAACTGGTGAACTAAAGCATTGTCTAAACATAGCATTAAACCAAAACACAGTACCTTGTCCCTCTGAAATATCCCAAAGGGACGTGGCAGAGCATGCACACAGGCAGGATATTTTCAAGTGATGCCCTCAGTGGTGCAGCCAGGTTTGACACAGTTTGCTCTGTTATTAAGAACCAGCTCTAGAAACAGAATCCGTAGGATCTAAATTAGGAACAGAATCTCTAAGATCTAAATTAAAGGCGACTTGGGGGCAACATTGCATTTTACATCCCCTCTAAGGAACACTTTCTTCCTGACTCGGGTCCCCTAATGGGGGGTGAGGATGAAGGGAGCCTGTCCCACCCTCAGGAATTCTCAGCACATCCCATTTCCCAGCCGCACGTGCAGAACTCGTTGCTGTTTCACCCAAGCCCCCAGTGTCCCCTGCTGCTCCAGAGCACCAACTGAGCCCTGTTAAAGCTGGAAAAGAGCAGAGTTGTCCAGCCCGTGAGGCCACTGGTGCCAGGGGCACCTTTAGCCCCAGGTTCAGCACAGCAGCACATGGCTCTTGCAGGAGCCACTGGTCCTGCTGTCACCTCCAGACAGGGGGAGGGGGTGGCACTGGCCAGGTCACCCCCGTGCAGCTGGGCAGGAGATTATTTAATGCCATCAGACGGGGACAGCACATCTTTGTGTCAGAGTAATCCCTCCCTCGCCACCAGGACCAGCTCGAGACGAGGCTCAGAGTAACAGATGAATTATTTGCAGTGAAAGTTTTTTGATAAACACTGTGTCCCTTTTCTGCGTGTGAGTCACCCCTACACAAACTTCTGTTGATGCTAATTTAGTACTTTCGTTTATAAGTTACTCTGATCTATTCAACAGCTCATTTACAATATCAGGGATAACCACAGATTGCCCACGGACTGCTCTCGAGTCTGTTGGCTCCAGCATTTATTTTTCTGTCTGATTAGTCACTTAAGCCACACGCTGCTGTCTCTAGTCCTTGTAGCTACCCTACAACTCAGCCTTGTGTCCCCAGCTGAGGGAACTCAGCCCAGATGTAAATGCTTTCAAACTGTGGCAGGGAATTTTCAATTAAAGAACTTCATGGCTGGATTTTTTTTCTCCCTGACAATCCATCCCAGGCTGAGCTCCAGAGTGAGGCACAGCTTCATGTCTGCAAGTGTTCACACAGTGCAGAGCCGAGAATGTGCTTTCAGCTGCTTGGTGAGGTGCTCACTTGGTGAGGATTTCATTATTTCAGATCACTCCCTCCTTCCCTCCAAGACTCACCCCAAGTTTTCCTAAGAAGGGCAAGGCTTGTGAACAGCAAAACCACTGCTACTTGTTAAACTGACACTGGAAATGTTAATCTTAGTTTTAACTAAAGCTTAAAAGACAAGCTCTTTTACACTGCCTGTGGGATTTAGTGCCACTCCTGTTCAGTGTGGTGCTGAGCTCCCGTGTCACAGCAGCAGCTCAGAGCAGGTCCCTGCACCCCTGGCACTCGTGGGTCACACCCGCAGTGCTCTGGGCTGGGAGGGAGCAGCTCCAAACCCACCAGCTCAGCTCGTCTGCGGAGGTTACAGGGAAAGACAGGACCTAAGTGGGGTTAGACAATGTAAATTCTATTTAGATGGCAACTCCGACAATGAGATAAAGCTCATAAACTCCATTTTATCATCCTCTTTCTTTGAGGATGAGTGAAATCCTCTTTCCTTGTTTGCAGAGCATGAGAAAGCCGTCTGAAAGTGAGACAGAGCGCACACAGGCTGGGATGGGAGGGCAGTAACACACACTCCTCTCCTCTCCTCTCCACACCGGCCCTGCTGCCTTCACCCAGGCTCTTCTCAGCTCCAGCACGGAGAACAGGAACCCAGGAGCAGGAACCCAGGGGCAGCAGCAACACAATCCCACCCCTCAGTGCCATCCAGCCCTGGGGGTCCCAGGACATCCCTAAACCCAGCACCAAACCCTCATCCTCCTGCAAAATCGCATCTGCAGCTTCCCTCCGTGACACCGATGGCTGGGGAGCACTTTGAAACTAGCCCTTGTAACTTCAGATTGGTTTCCAAATTACTGATCCGTCTGTTTAACCTATTCCAGGACAGCCCTGTCGGAGGCAGAGCCGGGCAGCCAGAGCCTCCTTCCCTCCAGTGAAAGTTCTGCTGCCTGCAAGCGGCCCCGAGCCTGAGTTCTTGTAGATAAATACAGAACATATTTACAGCTGCCAATGACAGATGTTCAGTGTAAATATTATTCCAGCAGATTTTTTAATCAGATGGTGTAATGCATGATAGTGTCATTTAAAAGAAAAAAAAAAACAGATGAATACAGTGAAAAAATTACCATTTGAAAGGCAGAACTATTTTTGGCAGAATTCGTAATGAACTAATTTTTCTCGTCAGCAAAATGATGCTAAAAGAGACACAAAACTTATTTCTTAGTTGTAAGAAAGCGAATAATTAAAAATTATATACGTGTTCACCTTTATGTTCAGGTGCAGAGGAGTCCCACACACCGTGACCTGTATTTGTTCAGCACCATGGAAACCATTTCACTCCATTATCCAAACATTATTTACATAAAACCGAGGGGGAAAAGGTAAGAGAAAATAAAAGTGACACAGGCAGAAATAATGACAGCGATCGGATTCATGGTGGAGAAGTGGGCAGGGAACCAAGAGGGCTTTAATGAGATTTACATTCACGGAGGGGAGCGTGTTCCGAGGAGCTGATTGCATCCAAATGGGATGTGAAGGCAGAGCCGAGCTTGCCTGGTGTCAGATCTCTCCTTCTGCCCCGGCGCTGCTCCATCGGAGGGATAAACCTCGGCTGGAGCAGGGACAGGAGGAGGGCGAGGGTACAGCAGGTACAGGGACAGAAACTCTGAACCTCGCTGCGTTTGGGAAGGGCAGCCAGACACCGGCCCAGGGGCGAGCTCGGCTCACACCCTGCAGTGGGGGACCCTCTCCCAGCGGCTCCTCAGAGGGGCTGCCCCCAGGGTTTGATGTGGCTGCCCCAAACCTGCCCCTGGCATCCCCCAAATGCTGCTGGCAGCCGCAGCCCCGGCACCAGACACCCCAAACCCCCCACACTCGCTGAAACGTGTCTCCTTCACCGCCTGCTGGAGTTTCCCAAACGTTATTCCCTCTCTAAATGGAAAACAAATACCCGGGACAATCAGGAAAACCAGAGGAATATCAAGAAAAGCCGCGTTTGGAGCAGACGCTTCCCGGTTTGCCCAGCTCACGAAGCCGCCGAAGCCAAGGATTCTGCGAACAGGGGAAGGGAAAAACAAGCAAAGAGCCTCCTGATGCAGTTCTTCTGCCTCGGGGTGAGCGAGGTGTGCCCGAGCTGTGCCCGCAGCCCCTCCCAGGGCAGCAGCTCCAGCCCTGCCACCAGCAGCCCCATCCATGGGCAGAGCACGAGCCGCTTCCCAGGCAACAAGGGCTTCCAAAACAATTTACAGCTGAGTGTCGGAGCACGGAATGCTTATTGTCACTTAATTAAAAGAATTTCATTTTAATGCCTTTTGCCCATTTAGAGCCAATTAATGCAAGGTGCTAAGTACTCTTAAATCACATAGCAGCCAAGGCGAGCTAAGGCTGATCAACCATTCACAAGGAGAACCTTTTCTGATTTGATTCTCAGCTGAGATCTTGAAGTGCTCTGCCAAGTGCCTTCTTTGGGATGGGAAGTTGGAGAGGAGCAGGACTGAAGGCTTCCTGTGCCAACAGCACCTGCAGGACGTGGCAGTGCAGCTGCTGCTGCCCCAAAACACACAGAAGAAAACTTCAGTGTCGTGGGCAGGGACATCCCAGGCTGCTCCAAGCCCGAGTGTCCAGCCTGGCCTTGGGCACTGCCAGGGATCCAGGGGCAGCCACAGCTGCTCTGGGCACCCTGTGCCAGGGCCTGCCCACCCTCCCAGGGAACAATTCCTTCCTGAACTAAAGAATTTCCTCCTAATTTCTGAGCAGTACAACCAAAGTACTCAAGAGCAAGGGAAAAACCCAGAACACCTAACCTGCTTTGGAATTCCACCACTGGAAGACGTTAAGATTAATCCCAAGCAAAACCCTTCCTGCTGATGCTGCTGGGTCCAGCCCCAGGTCACAGAGATGTGCAAGAGCCAAGGGTGTTTCATAGAATGAAGGGTGCCAGGGAGAAGCAGTGGCAGAATCAATGAGAACAAGACATGCCAAAAACATGTCCCTGTGGTGCAAAGCCGGGGTTGGTGGTCTCGAGGTCGCTGGACACTAAAAAGGCGGAGTGAGGGACAGAAGTCATCAAATAACTGCAAAAACTGGAAGTTAAAATCCACCAGCAGCTACATGAACACTGGAAAGGAGACTAAATACATTAGAGACTGCTTATCACTGAATATATAGAAGCACAGCAGCTTTTTTGCAGTCCTAAAACGTAGTAGTTTATAATGGAGAACCCTTCCTCATCCCAGAAGGATGCACAGAGCTTGAAGGACAGAATTCCCAGTTTTTGAAATACTCCCAAACCCAGTCCGTGCCCTTCCCTTGGGATGGCCCCAGCTCTCCTCTGGATTGCTCTGGGTGAGTCTCACCAGGTGCCACCTCCCAGCTGAGCTCTGATCTGGTTCAGCATTTCCTTTGTGGCTGCTGCAGAATCATCCCCTTCCTCTGGAGCAGCTCTGCCTTTGATCTCTTCTCCACAGCTTTGCTTTTCATGTGGCAGTTGATACGAGGAGCTCATATCCCAACAGGAAAATGCTCACCAGTCCTCACCGGTGTCTGCCTGAGTGCATCCCATAATTGCAGGCATCCTAAATTCTGGTAACTACCTAGAGCTACAAAAAACAGGCTTACCAAACCACGCTGCTGCATGCAGTAATTAATAACCAGCAGCTAAAACACACCATAAAGCTGGGGGTTCAATGCTTTGTGGTTTAGTTTTTAGTTTTTATTTTAAAAGAGAACTTAGATGTAATTTTTTTTTTTAATTCCCTCTCTCAGCCTTAAGTTGAGGTGCAAGGCTGGTGTTTTCAGCAAGGCAGACTCTGCCTGGTTGGTTTTTTGCCTTTGAGAAGGAAAAAAGGCAAGCTAAGCACGGGCAAAAATCTCTAAAAATTGTGTTTCACAGGCAGGGTACCAGAGCAGGCCCTTTCACTCCACAGAGAGCTGCTGAGCTCAGTGTGACCACGGTGTCTCCACTGGGAAGGGGTCGGGGATCTGCCCAAGCTCTGCCCCTGCAGCCACAGCTTCTCCTGTTGCAGGTCCCAGGGAAGGCTCCCACATCCCTCTGAAAGCCCCAATCAATACACAAAATGAGGCGCACTTGGTAAACACCGTGATCACATCAATTGCTATTGTATTTGTAATTACGTTCATTTATCAAATGTGCTGCGGGGTGATCATAATCATCTCAACATATCCATAAAAACCACCCAAGCAACGTTATCCTGAGGTGTGTGCAGCCCCCAGCCATGAATCATCCATCCTGCGCCAGGAGCTCACCACCACAACTTACAGGCGAGGCTTGAGGAAAAGAAACTTGTCTTGGAGACATTTAGGGACCTGACTTTCACAAAATATCATCTTCCTGTGCTCATTAGGCCTCCATAAGAAATAATCTCAGGCAAAGCCTTTAAAACTCCCCCACCTGTGCTCCCAATGGGTAAACGAGGAAAAAAAAAAAAAAAAAAAAGGAAGAAAAAAAAAATGAAAGAAATATTCAAACCCCTTAATTTTGCCTTTCTAAGTACAGATTTTATGCCTGAAACACTGACAACCTGAAGCCTTGGTGCAGATGACCAGGCAGAGAGTAGGGAACAGTGGTAGCACAAAGAATGTGACTATAATTAAACAACCCTCAAAAAAATCACAGAATCCCAGGGTCCCTGAGGCTGGAAAATCCCTCCCAGCTCATGGAGTCCCAGCTGTGCCCCATCCCCACCTTGTCCCCAGGGTCAGGGCCACCTCCAGGCCTTCCTTGGACACCTCCAAACCTCTCTGGGCAGCCCCTGCAAGGCCTGACCTCCCTTTCCATGGAGAAATTCCTGCTGATGTCCACCCTGAGCCTCCCTGGCACAGCCTGAGCCTGATTTGGTCTCCCACCCAAATTTTACCAAGAGTCACAAAGGTGTGGAAGCCCGACATGAACAGCACATTACATAAACATTTTAGGTGCTAATTGATAGCAATCCACTGAAGAAGGATTGGCAGTGTAATCTCAGCTGTTATGATCGATTTGTGAGTTAAATCTGGGATCAATTCCCCTCCAGACAAACGGGGGCTGTAGCCCGGGGGTGCATTCCAGCAGTGCTGAGAGCTCCGGGGTGATCCCTGAGCAGCTCTGCACCCCGTGCTCACACAAACCACCTCATACACAGAGCCATTAACAAACCCCAGGCACTTAAACACTGTCTTTTGGGTGTCCCACAATATTAATCACACCTGGGATATAAAATGTGTTTAATTACAGCGGAATGTGGCTGGGGATGGATTGGCTACACACGTAAAGAATTGCAGACCCCCTTTTCTCCGGTAGGAACCATTTAGCAGCAGCTCTGAAGGATGAGCAGGTTCTTGGTGAGAAATCGGCTGTGGAGGGGCCTCGGGGGGAGCAGGGGGTCAGGGCAGCACAGACCTCTTTGGCCATTGCTCCACAGACCTGGACACGGCCAGGAGCGGCTCCAGCCACCTCCCCAGGGCGTGACCGAGACCTCGACACATCCCAGGCACAGCCAGGGCATCACCCGGCTCCAGAGGGGCTCCAGCCCTGGGAGCAGCTCCAGGATCTCCTCTGGACGGGCTCCAGCGGTCTCACATCCTCCCTGTGCCCCGGGAACGACAGGCATCAGGTCACCCTCCACTCTCTGCCGCCCATCCCCGCTGCACCCCGGCCGTGCAGGGGCAGCTCCGGGAGGAGCATCCCCTTCCCACCGTGACCTGGTGGGCACAGGGACCCCGGGCAGGGACCCAGCCCCTGCCCGCACCCACCGGGGAACCCCCAAATGTGGGTACAAAGTGCCCGGCCTCAGGGCAGGGACCCCCGGGCACGGTGGGGCTGTCCCTTGACAGAAATCAGCTCGACACCTGCAGTCAGCGCCATTTGGGGGTTCAATTTTCATTGCCCTTATACTTGAAGGAAAAGGCGTTTCCCCTTTTCCCAGCCGGGCAGCGCTGCCTCATCCTCTCCCGGAGGTTTTTAAGGAGCTGGAGGAGCAGGGACGCTGCTGTAGGGCAGAAATAAACGAATTAATTAATGAATAAATCGCGGCCAAGGCGGGCGCGGTCCCGGGCGGGGCAGCGGCGGCGCAGTCCCGGCAGTGCCCGGCAGAGGGCGGCAGAGGCGGCACCGGGCTGGGAACCCGGGCTGGGAACCCGGGATGGGAACCCGGGCTGGGAACCCCGGGATGGGAACCCCGGGATGGGAACCCCGGGATGGGAACCCGGGATGGGAACCCCGGGATGGGAACCCCGGGCTGGGAACCCGGGCTGGGAACCCGGGATGGGAACCCCGGGCTGGGAACCCCGGGATGGGAACTCCAGGATGGGGACCCGGGCTGGGAACCCGGGATGGGAACCCCGGGATGGGAACCCCGGGATGGGAACTCCAGGATGGGGACCCGGGCTGGGAACCCCGGGATGGGAACCCCGGGATGGGAACCCCGGGCTGGGAACCTCGGGCTGGGAACCCCGGGCTGGGAACTCCAGGATGGGGACCCGGGATGGGAACCCCGGGCTGGGAACCCCGGGATGGGAACCCCGGGATGGGGAAAGCCCTGGGATGGGGAAAGCCCCGGCATGGGAACCCCGGGATGGGGAAACCCCCCGGGATGGGGAAACCCCCCGGGATGGGACCCCCGGGACGGGGAGCCCCAGCAGCCACACACCAGCACCGGGCTGGGGGAGAGAACCTCGACAGGACCTGGCCAAGTGTCCTGGGCTCGTCCCCACCAGGGCAAAGTGGGCAATTCTGCCCCTCTGCTCGCTCGGGTGACCCCACCCTCAGAGCTGCCTCCTGCCCTGGGGCCAACATCGGGAGGACAAGAAGGATCCAGGGAGAGCTCAGAGCCCCTTGCAGGGCCTAAAGGGGCTCCAGGAGAGCTGCAGAGGGACTGGGGACAAGGGATGGAAGCACATTGTTTGCCACGTCAAGAACACTCAGTGACATCACAAAGACTTCAAAGTAAAGCTTGGAATAGATGCAGACTGTGAGAGGAGGAGATGGGAATAATTAAATATCTGTCTCGTCCATCCTCCTCAAATCTGACATAAATCCCCCAACCCTGTGCTGCAGCTGAATCAGGTATGGCCAGGCCTCATGAACAGTGTTTCAAAACCATTTCAGTTCCTGAACAACCTTTCCACAGCAAAACCCTCCCAGGAAACACCATCTTGCCAGGGAATACAACTCCCATTAACTATCCATGAGAGAGGAGCTGAAATGAGCAATGCCAACCTGCTGCCCTGCCACCAGAGCTGCCAGGGTCTCACCAACACAGGTAGAGGTGCTGCACCCTACTATGCTCCTGTCCAAGTATTTCATCTTGGAAAGAGAAATAACCATAAAGTGAGAAGCCATAAAACCCAAGGAGTTTCCGTAGAGTGTAGGGTTTTTAAAAATGTCAAAGAGAAACGCAATAAATACACGCTAAGGGAAAATTGTAAGTGGCAAATGATTAAAGTTTGCGGAACTGGTCTTGGGAAATATTCCTCTTAAGTAAGCAGGGAAAATGCAGCCACCCTGCCAGTGGAGAGCAGCCAGTGACAGGGAAGAGTGTGGATGCATCCCCCTGCTCCAGGGACAGCAGTGCCATTGTTTGGGAGCTCTGGAGCATTTGGTCATTGGAACCAAAGGAAATGTGCTCACACGGGCAGAGATAAGCTCAGTGTTGGCATTTACCTGTTCCCTGCCCATGGCTGCACTCAGCCAACACGACAATTCTGGCCAGGTGAAGGAAACCCAGCGAGGGAAGTTCCCCTGCAGGGTGGGCATTCCCAGGAAAGTAATGCCTGGATTGCTTCAAAATAAATCTTGAAGGCACCAGGCTCTTGATTTAGTGATTCACTCACATCTCTGTAATTGTGCCTCTCATACCACCCCACTTCCAGCAGTATTTTTCCTTAATTGATTACAATCAAATTTCTTCAATTGATCCCACATCCCTCAAAGTCTGCTGGCCTGAAGACTAATCCTTCTGAGCTACTACCTTTCACACAAACCTCAGGTGGGTTTCCAATCTGATCTGATTACCAGACCCTCGATATTCACCAGTTTCCATCATATTTATCATACTTGCTTCATTTCCTAGGAGAAAGGGTCTGATTCATTAAAAATTATATGCTCCATTTAAGCAGGTTTTCTGCATACTTTACCAGGGAAAAAATGCTGAATGCATTTTTTTCCACATAAAAGTATGTCTTTTTTGTGATTTATCAACCTTTTATGCCCTGCCTATCAGCAGCTGCTCTCAGCCACGTACCCCAGTGGTACAGAGCTCCTGGAAAGGGTGATAACAGGCGTTTCCAGCTTCCAGCTCAGAAACCACAAGGATTTCAGATGGAACAAATGCCACGTGCTTTTACCCTTTATGATATTTTTGTGTTTTCATTCAAACACCATCATTCACGGCTCGAATTCCCTGGAACAGTTTAATTCACACTAAACTCCATCTCAGTTTTGAGAGAGTATTTGTGGGTCAGGTGCAATGCAAATATAATGGGGGCTGGGGTGGGTTTTTCTGCAGATGCAGAGATTTCCACATTACTGTAATTTCTCTCTCTTTATTACTTTGGAGATTTAAGCGATCATTTGCTGTGAGCCGTGCCACAGTTAAGGAAGGAAGCTTTTAATAACATCCAGGATGGAATTCACTCCTGGGCACAGAGCTCAAACAAGGCTCTGGTCCACCTGAAGCCCTCAGGATGGAGTTTACATAGTCAGGCACCTTTTCACAACCTCCTCATAATCTGACAAATTTCAGAGCTGAGAGAAAAAAGCCTTTGGAACACTCCCCTCCTGAAACTGCCTCTTCCTTTTGTTTCCTTTTCCATGTGTGGGGAGGTTATGAAGGGGAGTTGGAAAGGGGTAAAAGAAGTGGCAGGAGGCTGATGATCTAAAGGAGCAAGAGAAGGCTGTTCTCTGCCAGCACACAGCTCTTTCCCCAGAATCCCTGAAGCTGGAAAAACCCTCCCAGCCTGTTGAGTCCAAGCTGTGCCCCATCCCCACCTTATCCCCCAGCCCAGAGCTCTGAGTGCCACCTCCAGGAATTCCCTGGACACCTCCAGGGATGGGGACTCCAAGCCTCCCTGGGTGGAGAGATTCACCTGTAGTTCAAACCCAAAACGGCCAGGGTGTCCCCAGAACTCTCCAGCAAGGACTGTCACATGTTTGTCGTGTAAAAGAAAAAGCCTCTAATGAAATACCAGGAGGAGGAAATGCAGAGAGCAGAGGACAGTTTTAGCACCACTCTTCACACAAATCTCAGCAGATATTGCTCAGACAGCACAAGGCTCCTGGCCTGCTGGAAGGTGTCCTTGCCCGTGGCAGGGGACTGGAACAAGATGAGTGTTAAGGTCCCTTCAAACCAGGCCAGTCTGGGATTCTGCTGCTCGTGACATTTAGACAGGGCTTCAAACCAGGGCAGCTAAACCAAACCTTTCCTTCATCATTACCCAGCACAAGAGTCTGCCTCAAGCTCCTTTAAAGAGAAAAATTGTCTTTTTCCTGCGATTTAAAGTCAGCTTCCACCAGAAAAAAACCCACCCAATCCAGGCTATTTGCTTGCAGTGCCAGGGGCAGCAGTTCCATAGCCACTTTTTGGCTCCCTCCATCTGCTACCAGCACAACCCTGACCAAGCCATGCAGGGCTGGGGGTGCCCTGGCAGAGGACAGCCCCTCACCAGCCTCTGCTGGGACGTGGCACTGGGGACAAGGAAGGATCTCGGTCCCTGTGGCTGTCAGGGAGCCTCTCAGGCAGGACCAGGCAGTGCCCAGGGAAGGCAGGGAGCAGCAGGAAATGTCTCAGCGGGAGCACACGAGAGTTGTCGTGAGCGCGCCTTGAACACAAGTTGTCTGCACGAGAACAGGGGCTCAAGCTGTTCTTTAACTTTCAGCTCCCGAGTTCCATTTTGAACTGGGTAATTATACAGCACGAGAAGTTGGCAGTTCACACGGAGAACAGATTTAGCTGCTGACAAAACGCTACTGTTCACGAAAGTTCAAGCAGTCAGAGCTCCAGTCGTCCTCCGGGGCTCTCCTCGCCGTGCTGCGGGCAGGGTTTGCAGGGGAGCCCATGGAAAGGTGTCCCTGCCACGGCAGCAGGGAATGGGGTGGGCTTTGAGGTCCCTTCCAACCCAAAACATGCTGGGATTCCGCCCCAAAGGCCAGAAAAAGCAAAACACAGCCACAACAAACTGCGAAACTTTTCCACTCTATCAAACAAAACTGTAAAAATGACCAATTTCAGTTCTCCGTGGAATAAACAGAAAATCCACACTGCAGCCCAAGCCAAACTCACCTCTGATTAGTCTGCTCTTAAATCAGAACTAGAGCAAAGCTATCACAGACAAATATTTTCCCTGTTTTGCTAAAACTCCCTCACAGCTTCACCTCAAGATGCCTTTTGATACTGGCTACACAGTTTCTTCTAATGATTTATTATTTAGTGACTGGCTCACTCTGGGTTTGGGAGGCCACACTTCCTACCCCACAGGAATCCCAGATCACAGGATCCCAGACTGGGACGGACCTCAAAGCCCACCCAGTGCCACGCTTGCCATGGCAGGGACACCTCCCACTGTCCCAGGCTGCTCCAAGCCCCAGTGTCCAGCCTGGCCTTGGGCACTGCCAGGACAATTCCTTTAGCTGGTCACAGCACCCACTGATGCTACAGCCTCAACCTGAAATTCATGGAACAGTTCCAGCAATGACAGCACAGAAACTCCTCTGCCAGACACGAGCACCTCCACGTGCAGGTGCCACAACGAGCTCCCAGTTCTGCACGCAGTTAGCAGGTGGGACTTCATCATTTTATGAAAAGTTACATTTTGTTAAAACTACAAATTAAATTTGCAGAATTTCCCCCCTCTCAATTTCAAATGCTCCTTTTGTGCATGTTTTCCCCTTATTTTACAGTCCAGACCATTAATGTCCCCAAAGGATAGTTTCCAGCTTTGCAAGCATTCCCAGTGTTCCTACAGTTCCATCTGATCCATTTGCCAAGAACCTCGTGGTGGAAAACATCTTTGTGCTGATACCATTTCAGTCACTCTTGCTCTTGGTCTGCACTGCTCTGCACACACAACTTTGTGTTTTTGTGCTTTGTGTCAGGCATTTGATATAAAACATTTGATTATCTTTAAATGAAAGATAGAAGCCACTTAAATATTCCCTGTGAGTTTCCCTCCCTCGTACACAAGGCAGCCAGCCAGGCCATGGAAGGAGAGTTAAATTATCCAGTGTTTACTGGGAGAAGTGCCTCCAACAAGGAATAGAACTCTGGGTGGGAGGAACACGAGGAGATTCAGAGATTAGAAGGCCTAATGGAGTTTGGAGGGGCTGCATTCTGAATCTATCAAACCCTGACATTTGAGGGAGCTTTATATTTTCCTTTAAGAGTAGTGCAGACCCCAGTGAATTATATAATGGAATATGTCTCCCCAATGTAATCAAAGTTGACCTAACAGATTTGTCTTTCTGGTGATACAATCTACTGAAAATCTTTAAGGAAATCAGAACTGGATTCAAACAACAAAGAGAAAAATCACTTTTTAAGTATAAGACAGGCCTAGGGAAAGCAGTTCCTACCAATTAGAAGTACTGCAATCATAGAACCATGGAATGGCTGAGATTGGAAAACACTCTGAGACCATGGAGTCCAGCCATTCCCAGCACTGCCCCACATCCCCAAGTGCCACATCCGCAGGGCTTGGAAATCCCTGCAGGGAAGGGGATTCCACCCCTGTGCCAGGGCTGGGTGACTCTTTCCATGAAGGAATTTCCCCAGTATCCACCCTGAGGCTCCCCAGGCCCAGCCTGAGGCCATTCCCTCTCCTCCTGTCCCTGTTCCTGGGAGCAGAGCCCGATTCCAGCTCCTGTCAGGGAGCTGTGGGCAGGGAGGGCATTCCCCTCCCAGGACAGGGAGCCTCCAACAATCCCTTGGGATGGGACACCCCAAGGCAGGCACCCCCACGCTCAGAAAACAGCAGCACTGACCTGAACGTGCCAGGGGAGGCTGCATAAATCCAGCTTAGAACAAAAAAAAAAATTGTATTGATTAGGCCTGAGGAAAGGACTCCTCTCTTATCCAGAGGAACAAAAGGAAAGGACTTCAGCCTTGCCTGATAAATGCACTTCAAGAAGCATTTTTCCACATCGATGCCAAAAGAAATGGCTCTGAATTGGTACAATATTAAACTGGTTTTATTAAATCCCTCAATATAAAAACATACAAACTATTGTCCCCCAAATGTTTTAATCACACCCTAAGTGAAGTTTACCTGTTGCTAAAAAAATTTCAATTTTAGGATTGCTGTTAACTGAAGAACACAATGCTGATTTCTACAAAGTCAAGGGCAAGGAGTAAAATTCTAAAAATCAAAATTTCTCTTGCCAAGCAACTGAGCAGAGGAGCTGAATCAGAAGGCAGAGCCACTGCTGGTCTCCGAGCACACACAATAAAACCAGTCAGATTCCATTTGTTAAAACATGTGATTCAATTAATTTTGCCATCTTTACTGAATAATTCACTTGATGAATCAATTCCTCTGGTAAATAAGCACTTCTACATCCCACTGACCTCTGTGTGGGCAAAACTGATTTTTCTCTTGGCATCGATGATCTTTGGGGCCAGGAGAGAAGGTGGCTGGGTTAGGAGGCAAGTCCAGAGGAACCACTGAAGAGCCCCTGGTGTTGATGGACCCACCTGTGCCAGAGGCAGGTGGCCAGGGGAAGGTTCAAGCCAAGCCCAGCAGGGAACAGCCCCAGGGAATAACCCCTGGAAGAAGCCCAGGCTCACTCCAACCAGCACTGGGGATGATGATGCACTTGGACACTTTGCCCTGGTTTGGGTACCCCAAAAGAGCCCCTTGGCCATTAAATAGGATGTGGGAGCTCTTAAGGACAATTTTTTATTTAGCTGGTTCTATGACTAGTGAAAAATGTTATAACATTTTTAAAAACGAGGCTTTCCAGTAAGCACCACCAATTTCCTTAAAATGTTTGCCGTGGAACCTTTATCTCGGAGAAAAGCTAAACATAAGGACACAGAGACAGAGAGGAGATATTCCTGCATCTATTTGAAGAAATCTCATCCATAAAGAAACAAATTGCCATGGTAATTATCACTCCCTTACTTGTAATTGTAGGAATAACCGTACATGGGTTATACATATGGACCGCTCTCATCCCGAGTGCGCTAATTCTCCCTGGAAAGAAATGATCTTTTATGGAGCAGAAGTATTAAATGTGTTCTGGCAGCGGGGAGCGCTGGCTGAGCGAGGTGCTCTGCCACAGAGCCAGCCCTGCCTGCAGATGGAACTGCTCCTGGGGCTCTGCACAGCGGCCTCACCCCACGCTGAACCCCCAGGAACACCGATTCCACACCCCCAGCCAGCCTGAGGATGGATTACCTGCTGTGCTCCAGAGCCCTGCAGAGGCACGGGTGGAACCTGCCCTGGGGCACAGCCAGGCACCACCAGGCTGCCTCCCAAAACTCCAAACAAGTAGGGGCTGCACCATGGGCACCACGAGTGATTTAAGTATCGAGGCAGTGAGAGGATCTGCAGTGGTTTGGGTGGTGGGGATTTGTCAAACTGTGGCAGAGCACCGTGTAAAACTGAAGCTTGCATTTGCATTATAAAGCCAGACACGAATTAATATTTAGTTCCTCTAGTCAGTGCAGAGAATCTGTCCTGAAAGGCCAAGGAGCCGGAGCTCTCGCATTCCCAGTCCAATTAGTCCCTGGGAATAAATCACCCAATTCTGCTGAGCAGTGACCAGGGACCTTTTGGGAATAACAGCTCTCTGCCCACTCACCTGGTCTTCAAACCCAGCAGGCGAGGCACACAAGCTGAGTCCTGACTGGGTGCCCCAGGATCCTTGGAAGTGCCCAAGGCCAGGTTGGATGGGGCTTGGAACAGCCTGGGATAGTGGGAGGTGTCCCTGCCCATAAAAAACAAACCAACAAACCAAAACGAAACCACACACATACAAAAAAAGCCCCCCCACACACAAAAAAACCCCCCTCATTTTTAAATTTCTATCCTTTTCTACTGAGATAAGGGAGATGGCCGGGCCGTACATTTGCCAGTCCAAGCAGCACAGGAATATTTCAACTCCCTTCTCTCATGGCTCCACCACTGAAATGTTCCACAAGAATCTCACCTCCAAACCCCTGTGTGTGCAGAGAGCCCTTCCTGCCTTCCCAGCCCCAAAATTCAACTCCTCAGAAGTACTTTTTGTGATTTGCATTTAACTGTTTTTGACTCACGGATGTTTCCAGCAACTGCCCTTTGGAAACCTGGAACTGGAATCTCTCATTAGTCAGATTTTTCTGCCTTCTGCAGGGAGCAGCAATTGCTGCTGGAAAGTTATTTATGAACAGTGAAAAAAACCCCATGGATTTCACGTATGGCATCAAAAAGGAGGATTTTCATCACAAGTAGTGCAAATAGATACAGGGTTGGAGAGCAGTGCTGCACCTGCAGCAAAGAGTGGGGTGGGGATTTTTTTTATCAGCCCTGACTGCTCCCCATGTGTAAAGAACAGAGAAATTGGAAATGTCCTACGCTGTGGACTCATCCTGCCTTTTACTCCCAATACTTGTACATGTGTGAGGGAAACACAAACTTTTTTTAGAAGTTTTTTTCTCAGATTTTTGGCCTCAAGTTTACATCAAAAAAAAAAAAAAAAGACTCCTATGCCTATTAATAAATGCAATTAAACTGCAAGCTAGAATGTTAATTCTGGCTCTTAGTGCTTCCTAATGTGGTTTTTTTTCTGCAAAAACAGCTACAGGATGAGGTTCTGTCCTTGTGGAGCAGGAGCCTGAGATCCCACAGATTCCAGCACCCGTGTCCTTTATCCCCACACCCGCAGCCTCCCAAGAGCTTCACACTCATCCCTGAGCTGTGCTGCTCTCGAGGATCAAACAGATAAATTATCCTTAGCAGCGAGGCTTAATTGCATTTCGGACCTGAGTCACAAATGCTCTGTCCAGGAGGGAGCAGGCACAGGGGAGGAATCGGCTCCTTGTGCCCCGAGCCCTCCTCGCTCCGGCGGCTCCGGGATGTGCATCCCTTTTCCCCACTGATGCTCCAGGAACCCCGGGTCCTGCGCTCCTCAGGGCACGTTTGGGAATTGTTTTTGAAGCTCCTCACGGACCCCGAGGAGGCAGGCTCAGATCCGATCTGCTGTGACAGGTAAAGGGCACCGCGGAGGCTCCGTGAGCTCCCTGCTACAGGGGGAATGTGCTCAGACGTGAGCACCCTTTCTGTGCCAGGCACAGCCACGGCCCCCCTGCACCATTCCCCAGCACTCCTCACTCCTGAGCAGGAAAAGCACCCGTTTGTGATGGGGTAAAGCACCACCTTACCCTTCCTGGGCTTTCCTCCTGGCCGGTGCTGTGCAGAGCCACGGCAGGAATGGCAAACCTGGGAGCAGGGAGAGGGCAGCGCCTCGGATTCCCTTTTGTAGGGGAAATAATGCACTTTAAAACAAACCCCCTCAGCATAAAAACCCAAGCGCTTCATAGCAACTACAGCAAAGCCTAAAAACACGTCAGCATTTTAAAAAAATCCCTTTTGTTTCTTCATTGGCACAGCCGGGAGGAAAAGTTTACATTTTCGTGAACCACAAGCATAACTATGCATGAAACTTGGGAGTGAATAATGGCAGAGGGCTCTGTGTGCCACAGAACGGTTTGGGCTGGGAGGGGCTGTGAAGCTCCTCTCGTTCCAAAGCCCTGCCCTGGGCAGGGACACTTCCCTGGAGCAGGTGCATCTCCTCCTGGAAACCTGGAGCACCTCTGCCCACAGGCACCGACAGTCCCCGCTCACTCCTGAAAGAAAAGGTTTCATCACCTCGCTTTAAAAGTCGCATTTTGATCTACACAATGGGCTTTGTACTCAATATAACAGTCAGCAAACGCCACGAGGCTGTTCCCTGCCAGACAATGCCATTGGGCCCAGCAGGGCTCCTGCAGTCACACTCACAGGAAGAGAGATGCTGTAAATAGCGTGTTACAGGCGTCTATTTCGAGATGCACGAGGTTAGAAAGTACAAAAAAAACTATTACTGCAATAATTTCTACTTCTCCAATTCCATCTAAAAATCTCAGAACTTGCTGCTCGGCCTTTGCAAGGCTCGTGTTTGTGTTCCAATTTTTCCCACATATTTGATGACGGCTGTTTTCACCAGCGGAGCGGCCAGACTCCCTTACGGAGCGATTACACAAGGAATTAATTATAGGAAAAGCAGATGAGAGCAGCACTGAAAATAACTCGAGGTCAAATCTATGCCGTGTATTAACTTTACGTAATCAAACTGGGTTCAGAGTTGAGCCATACCCCAAAAAGAACCTTCCAAGGGGGCCCCAGCCCCAGCCATTTCTCTGGTGTCCATTGGCAGGGCAGGAGGCTCCAATGGGTTTTGCTCACGATCCTGCCAGTGAAAAACTTCGAGGAGCAGAGGAAGTTTTTCAAACTTGAAGAACTGCTCTTTGTCCTGGAAGAAACTTTATCCATCTTTTAATTACAGCACGTCAAGCTGACAAAGCCTATCACCCCCTTTTAATTGCAGCCTTTTAAATCAAGATGCCCTTCCCACTCCAGCTCTCATTTTTCCAGGTATTTCCCAAACTGTGGGATGATTCCATTGCTATCCCAAAGCACGGAGATGCTGCTGAAAACAGCCCCACTGCTGTTCAGAGTTTTCCTGACAGAACAGCCTCACACGCTGTGCTTTATATCAGTTCATAGAAATGACAGATGGAAAGACGTTTAATTTACCCCTCTCAAACAAGGACCACTTCTCCAGGCCTCCTCAAACAGCCAGAGGAGCCCAGAGCCTGCCAGGGCTGACAGGTTCAGACTCCGTGGTTGGGTGTCCCTCACACCCCTGGCCTTATCCAAACACCTCAGTTTCTGTGGAAGGCAGGGAAGGGCTGATGGACACGGCAGGAGCAGCAGGCAGAGCTGCACAATGATCCTGCTGATCCTTCCAGCAGCCACGTGAAAGTTCACAAATTAAAAATAGGAAATTCGCCTGTTGGAACAAGTGCAGAGGAGGCCCTGGGATAGTGGGAGGTGTCCCTGCCATGGAACTGGGTGGGCTGTGGGGCTCCTTCCAGCCCAGAGTGTTCTGGGAGTCAGTGGAAGAGCAGCAGATCAGAAACATCCCCATGTCCTGGGCTCCAAACCCTCGGAACAGGAGGCAGTGAACGGCCAGGGCCTGCCCAGAGGGTCCCCAGGGCCCCCAGCCTGGCACATCCCTTCTGTCCCTGCCCTCAGAGAGGGGGCTGCTCTCACACCCAGCTGAGCTTCTCCGGGTGAAGCCACTGAGCCTGGGCTCTGCAGGTTTAACCTCTGCATTTCTTGGTTGCTTTTCAGGGTTACTTTTTTTTTTTTTTGAGTCTCCTTTAATGTTTTGAGTTCAGTTGTGCCCAAATCCGGAGGCATTCAGAGCTCAGCTCAACACCAAAGCCAAAGAAGCTGGGTTTCATCAACATTTACTGCTGACACCTGTGTTAATGGGGATTTTCTCCTTCTACAGCTTTCTTTTCCCTAAAAAGTTGATATTTTGCACTGCTCTAACTCAGGAAAATTTAAGGGCTTTTTTAGAGCTATTTGGTGGATTTTATGTTTCCTCCCACACCACTCTCTGGTGGGGATCTCTAATTTTCCCTTTGGAAATCAGGCACATCTAGAGGCAAGGCAGAGAAATGCCACATGATAAACTCAGATACAGATGTGCTCTCCCAACACCCGAAATTAAGCCATTGTTATTACACCATTCAGGGAATCCAATGACTCCTCACCACAATTTAGCTAAGATCAAGTGTAAAATCTGTTTAATAATACCCGGTACATCCTCTATCCTGGAGATTATATCCTGCATTTGCAGGGCATTGACTCCATAATCTAACAGGTCTTTTCCATCTCTGACTTCTATTAGCCTATGAATTATAACAAAAGGACCATTAGGCAAACCATAATTGTGGAAACAGCCTCTGACACGTGAGACTAACTCCTGCCATGGCGGGGAAAACTAAAATTAAAACACAGACTATTGAAGGGAAAGCATTCCCTTTATCCAAGTGTTAACTCACTCGATTAAAATCAGGAAACAAAACTCACTAAGTCACAGAAAAGGCATTTTTTCCCTCCCCATCTCTTCAGAGAAAAGACTTTGTTTGGGCAGCACAGCAAGTGCTGGCTTGTCCCTGCAGGAGGGATGGGGCTGGGGGGTTATTTGGGATATTTTCCCTATCTGCTGCCTCTGCCCAACCCAACTTGTCCTGTGCCCTGGAGCCACTTCTGCCAAGAAAAGTCACATCTTCCATCGAGCTTCACCTGCGGAAGCGTAAAACAACAGAGCCACCCAAAAGGCTCAGGAGAGGCAGAAAGCATCCAGCCGAGGCTGCCTGGGAAGGGGCTGGGAAGCGCAGCAGCTCTGGCTAGCACACATCCCTGCAAAGGTCACCGGCTCTGCAAACACCTCAGAGGGAAGAGGAGTTCACAGAGGGAGTCACACACTGTCACACACGCACGGGGAGTGCAGAGCCCAGCCGGGGGCAGCGGCGAGGAGCCACCCTCAGCTCCCTGCTGCAGGGGCTGGCCCAGGTGCCCCAGCTCGCCCTGGCTGCCTGGGCACTGGCCAGGCTCTGCTGTGCCCCAGGAGCTGCCCAGGCCGGGGCCAGGCAGGAGGGCTGCCAGCATGGAGGGGTTGTTCCTCCCCAGCATCCATCCTCCCCTGAGCACGGCCATCCCAGCACCATAGCTCAGCCCTGCCTGCAGCCATCCCACCCTCCTGGGCACGGCTGGCAGCTGGTGTCCAGTTATCACTGACCAAAGGCCCAGGATCCGTGCTGGGGGTGCGAAGAGCTGAGGGAATCCCAGCACCCTGGGCATGGAGGCACCGCACGCCGAGGCCTCGGTGCTGCTCTCCACTGCACAGAGGGAACCCCACAGGGAAGGCGAGGGACACCCATGAGGTCAGCTCGGTCCCATCCTGCCAGGAGGTCACCCTGTGCTCAGAGCAGGGGCCAGAGGAGCACATCATGGGACCAGCAGAGCACCCCCGGCACTGGAGTGAGCCATTCCCAATGCCTTCCCAACGAAAATCACAGCTTTCAGCTCTCCATAACATTTCTCCAGCTCAATTAAGAAATACTTTTCACATGACCAACTGCTCCTTTTTTCCATTACTTCTAACACGACTGTTTATGCAAAACACACTCATTAAAGACAGTTCTGCAGCATCATCTCTTCACGGCGCGATCTGCAAGGAAAGAGCTCGGGCTGATCCCTTACCTTTGCACATCCTACTGCTTCCCAGAAGCCAGGCTGGAGGAGCTGCTGGCTGGAGCCAAGCCCATGGATCCATGTGCTGCACGGGGCTCTGGCACAGCTGTGCTCTGCACCATGGAGCAGACTTACAGCACATCTGCTCGCCGCTCCCAGCCCTCCACCACGCGGGCTGCCAATTCTGCCTCGCCGTGCCAAACCGGGTGGCAGAGAGGGCTGATTATTATTTATGGAACAGAGGGATATCCAGTAGGGATTAGGAGGACTCTCAAGATCACTTCTGTTTGCAACTTGAGCGGGGTTTGAAAATGGGTCTTTTCAAATGGCAGTGAGTAAAATCATACATTTCTGCCACGACGCGCTTGGAGCCGCATTAACGCTTTCATTTAAAAATCAGCTTTACAAGGGGGTTTGGAGTTGGCTGCAAGTGCTCTCCACGAGCTAGAAGCAGCCACACCTGAATTGTTTTTCTCATTAAAATCAGATCCTGAGGAATATCCATACAAAGAGCCTGTTGGCCAAGCGGAATCCATGGAAAAGCACATGGCAAAGCCCACTCATGTTCAACAGGGCAGTGTCATCTCGCTGCCATCACTGCTGCACTTCAGAGCCTCTGGCTTCCACAACCAGGCAGGAGCAGTGCAGGAAATGATCCTGCACAGGCAGGAGAGATGCTGGGAGCTCACCAGGAAGGTGAAAATTGCCTCTCTCCCCATCACAGGCACCCCAGAACTAGCCGGCCCTGGTTCTGCAGGCTCTGTGCTGCTCCATCACCTCCTCACCTGAGAGCACATTCCCACCTCTCATTTCATACAATCAGTGAGGTGGGAAAAGACTGTTAGAGTTGGAAAAGTGCCCCCAGCCTGCCTCCTTTTTAACTCCTCTTTCAAGCAGGATTTGGTGGGACACTGCCTCAGAATTTCCAGCGTGTTCCCATCTGCATTCCCAGCTCTGAGGTGTAATTCAGCCTGGAGATGGGGGTGCCATCTTCTGCACCAAAAGAAGCAAGTCCTGCTTTATTTTTCCTATTTCCTACAGAAAGATCTCCACAGTATTAATCCCTATTAAATATTGGCTTAACTTGGGAAGGATCTGGGGCTGGATGCATAAAACCAGGATTCCCTCCTGGAAGTGCAGACTCCAGCACAAACACGTGGGAATGTTCTCAGGGCTTGTACAGCCTCTGATCCCTGCAGGAAACAAACCTGCTCCAGCTTTCCATGGCACAGGTATTCCTGGGATTGCAATACCAAGGGTTTCTCTTCAGCCCCTTGTTTACTGATCCCACAACTTTCTCCCCTTGGATGTCTCCAGAGGCAGAGAGCAGAGGTTTGGAATTCATTTCAGCACCACCTCACTAACAGCAGGAACTTTCTCCTGGTAATTTTGTCATTAAATTGTATTTTGTTTGCAAATCCGTTAAAAATACAACTCTAACCCAAACAGGTTTTAGGGAATGTGCATTTCTCATCGTGACCCTGCTGCTCACTTACAGATGAGGAAAGCATTGCAAACACATGAAATGTATTTGTTTGTGTCAGGAAAGGCAATGAAATAAAGATGTAACAACTCTTTCAGTTCTATAAGTTTCATCTTCAGGAATTAGCACCAAGTCATTTCTACAGAGGTTTTCAGGAGAAAATATGTCAGTTTATAACTTGAAATTAATTTGTAATAGGCCCAGCTGTGTTTTATTGTCCTTCTTTGTGCTCTCTGTTACACAGGAGATTATTCACTGTATAAATATAATGAATGTATGAATTGGGGGTGCTATTCTTCAGGACCTTCAGTCATTCACATTTTATAAACATTTATATAAAATGTTGTGGTGCTGTGCCGGCCAGCCCTGAGTTTCAGCAGTTTCTTGATGCCATATACTCACACACCTAAGGTTGCAAAATTTGTGACCAGATACTGGAAATCACATCACTCAAAAATCACATCCATTCTTTTCAGACACATCCAGGGAAATATCCAATTTTACAGCAAAACAGGAAAAAACACATGATGAGAGTTCTGTGGCAGCTTTAGGGAAATGCTGTGCTCTGAAAATATGAAAGTCCTGAGCCCTCACCAAGTAACTGCAGAGAAAAACCCCCAAATGCCCTCAGTGCAGGAGCAGCCAGTCCTGATTCCATGGGCCCAGCAGATTCCTGCTCTCCCACTCCTGTGCTTGCCACTTCCTACAACAGCAGAGTAAAATTGTCAGAACTGAGGATCCCAAACTTCTTAAATGGCTCTGAGAGACGATGACCCAACCATTTCACAGTGGCACAGCTCCTACAGAAAGGACTTTTAGAATCATGGAATCACCAAATCCCGGAGTGGTTTGGGTTGGAAGGGACCTTATCCCAATCCCCTATCCCAGGGTGCTCCAAGCTCCATCCAACCTGGCCTGGGACCCTTCCAGGGCTGGGGCAGCCACGCTGCTCTGCAGGCTGGCAGGGAGCAAGCAGAGATAAAACCAGGAGAAATATTTGGGACCAAAAAACCTCAACCCACGCAAACCCAGGCGAGTCTTGAAAAGAGCAAGGCGTGGAAGCAATCCTGCAGGAATATCTGTGCTCAGGGGGAGCCCTGCAGGTACCAAACACCTGCAGGGGAGTGTCCGTGCCCCTGCCCAGCGCAGGGGCTCCCACCGGGCACACGGGTGGGCTCCAGCCCCGGGGTGCAGCCCCCTGCCCTGCCCAGCGCTGCCCAGCGCTGCTCTCTGCCGAGCCAGAGCCAGCCCGGCCGGGTGGGAAGGGAGGCTGTGCTCTGGATGTGAGCAGCACACGCCCATCCATCCTCCCGTGACCCATCCTGCCGTGCCCCGAGCCCGTCCCCGGCCGCGCTCCCTCCCCGGAGCCGCAGCATTTCCAGAGGCGCCCGCTGCTCCTCCCGCTGCCCAGCGCCGCATCCTTGGCCTTTCAAGTTTAGCTCCAGAGCTTGTCGCTTCCCTTTATTTCTCCGTGAAGCAGCTGGAGGGGCTCTGGGGCTCAGGTAGGGCTGCTCACAGCGCCGAGCGGCACCAGCACAGTCCTGGCCCTGCTCCAGCACCCCAACACTGCCCCAGCACCCCCGAATCACAGCCCGACCACGCCACGAGTTGTCCTGGAGGATGGGAACGCACAGAAAAGGCTTTTTGCTCTTTGTTTTTAGCAACAGCTCCGTGGCATTGTCTGCCATTCTGGCTGGGGGGCTGCAGCTCGCTGTGTCATTTGTATGGAACACTAAAACGACAGAACAATTAAAGTTTTGGATTTTTCTTTGCAGCAAACCAAATTAGTTAAAAAAAATGGAGCTAAGTAATGTTATTTAGTGTTTATTAACATGTGCAAGTCCCTGTGCCTTCAGTAAGACCCCAACAAGCATTAAAAGCTGGGTTTGCCGGCGCTGTAGGACAGATCCATCCCATTAAAGCCATTAATTCAGCCAGAGCATCAGCCCAGCACACACAGCACCAACCAAAAACCCACCCCAGTGACCTCCACAGCTGCAGGCATGGGCACCAAGCCCCAGCCCCCTCAAAGGGGATTACACAGAAAGGCAGAGCATCCACACACAAAACTTGATCAAACATCACTTCTCCCAAGCAGAAGCATTCGTCTGAATTAAACTCTTCCACCTCACGAAGGCAGCTCAATTGTAAATGAGGGAGCTGAGGAGGAAAGGGTGAAGTGACCAAAACACCTGAGTTTCACTATAGAAATTCTCATCTTAGCCAAGGTCCCAAAATTACAAGTGAGATTTGGTTTCTTGCAGAAAACTGCAAAGATTTGAATAAAAATTAGAAATTCTCTGACTAGACAAGAGGCCTGTTCCATGAGAGGTGCTGTTTACACTGGCCCAAAAGCAGATTTCTCCTCAGTCCCTCGGCCTGGCACCTTCCCCATGGCACAGCAAACACCATGCTGGGAACTGGAGCCACCCCAAACCTCCTCCCTGGCTCCAGCAGGGCTGCCTTGCTCGTGTTCTAACAAACCAAGCACGTTCCTATTGCATCTGCACGAGGCTCCAGCTGTGCAGGCGTCCCTCGCCCTCAGACCCTCAGGGATCTTCAGGCAGGACAGGCTGCTGTGGAAGGAGAACACAAATCCCCTGGTTTGTCCAGCTGAGCTCTCCCGGCCATCCTTGCACCCCATTAAAATGCAATAATCCCATCAAAATGCAACCATGCCACTATTTTGATAGACACGCACTTTGAAATAAAATGAATTAAAAAAAACAAACAAACCAACCCGCAAAGCCTGAGCTTCTCTACACATCCACCCTCGTGCCTCCAGCCCACAGCACCAGAGAAGGAAAGTCTTCACTGCTAAAGCAGGGGAGCAGAGACAGGAGGAAATCAGGAAAACAGAGAAAGCACACCACATAGAAAATGTCAAATATGTCAAAACATTCATGAATACCAACATCTCCCTGTGCACCATCCCCAGCTGCAGAGGTTACTTAGGGCTAACGTTTCAGCAAGTGCAGATTATGCAGCGCAGGCTTTACTTATACATAAGAAATCAGCTACAGGTGCATCCAAGGTGCTTTTTGCATGCAGCCAGGCCGGGCATTTCTCCCACTAAAGAGAAGTCGGGAGGGTAAGATCACATAAAGCACGAATTTCCCAGCTCTGACCACCCCAGATGTGAATTCCTGCTGGCTGCTCACGGTGCCCGTGGCGCACACAGCGAGGATAATTAGCGAGAGGACTGAAAGCAACTGTTGCCGACTGCATTCCCAAACCCATAAAGCTCCCACGCGGGCTCGTGCCTGCAGGAATTCATCTCCAGGAAAGGCAGATTTGGAACATGGCAGGCACGCACCTCCCCATCCCCGAGTCACCGCCTGGGAACTCTGTCAGCCCAGCTCGGTGGCACTCGGAGCTCAACACACCCAGGACACCACCACATCGTCCAGGCCCTCCCAAAAACACAGCTGAAATTAAATGTCACCAGTGGAATACCGTGGGCTGTGTAAGTAACAAACACCTGACCTGAATTCACCCCCAGTTTGTTCGTCAAGTTTGGAAATCTTGGCATATTTGGGAAAATTGTGCCTTGGTGCAACCTCCTGACCCATCCACAGCAGGAGGAGGAAGGGGCCCAGCTCTGGAGAGGAGCAGACCCCCTCCTGCTTGGGCTTCCCTAGGAACACCAATGTGACTGCCAGACAAAGCAAACAGATTCCATTCTTACACCTCGGTGCATCAGAGGAGTAACTCCACAGAAAACAGCACAATTGGATCAGCAAAACAAAAAGTTGGGTTCAAATCAGCCCAGTGGGTTGGCAAGGAACTACAAAACCTGAAATTCCCAGGGAACAAACCAGGACAGGTCTAGCTGCTCCTCACACGAGCCCAGCAGAACGAGCAGTAACAAATTCCAGCAGCAGCACAGAGCTAAAATAATTAAGATAGCTATTGATCTGGAATATTGCAAGCCTGGAGAAGTGAAATCTTTTAATAAATCCTCCCATTGATACCACCAGTTAAAAATTATTCCTTCAGCTCCATAATCTGTGTTGAGCTCCCACTCCGAACATTTTTCTCAATGTCTCTATACCGTGCCCAGCGTTTCTTGCCCGCCTTGCCGGAGCCTGCAGAACACGGCAAGCAGGAGCACGGAGGCTCTGGCAGCCCTCCCCTCCCCAGCCCGCCCCAAAAGCGGTCCCCGAGCCCCCGGCAGCGCTCCCCGCCGCGTTCCCTGCCCGAGCGCACCTCGGTGCCCGTGTCCGGGCGGGCAGCTCCGCTCCCTGCAGCCTTCGCTCCGTGCCCGGCTCCTCTGCGCGCTCGCCCAGCGAGCCACGGCCGGGGCAGGAGCGCGCCCGGGGGCTGCGGAGGTGCGGGAAACTGCGGGAAGAGGAGGCGGCCGGGGGAAAAGCCGAGGCAGGTGCGAAATGGCCGCCTGGGAAGGGTAAATTCTGCCAGGTGCGGAGGGTTAAACCTGTTAGAAAAGTTACTGCGAAAGACGCTGATCAAAGTGGTGGAAGCAGCTGATTCCTGGGAGGAATTAGGAGCAGCTGGGGGTATTTAGAGAGCGATCGAGTTGTTAAATTCCTCCTATAAACAGGTTTTTATTTTTCTTTTGCATTTTAAACCCTTCCGTAGCACAGACATTTACACTTTCATATTTATTTACACACATATAGGGAACGCCTATATTCTCTCCATATATTTAGGGGATTTCTGTATTCCATATGCACTACTGAGGTTAAAGTCACAACGACTCGAGCCCCGTGCCCGTGGCAATCCCAAGCTCAAGACCCCGGTCAGGATGAATTAGGCAGCACCTGCCTCTGCCCCAGCCCTGCTCCGTGCCCCCCACAGCACCCTCCCGCCACGGCACGGACTTTTATTCCTTCTCACAACTCTTTATTTTGGGAATTTTTCGCCTGACCGAACCGCAAAGCCCCTTCCCCGGCAAATCGGGTGCTCGGGGTTCGCCCGCACCGGGGGCTGCAGAGCCGCGGATCGCGGCCCCCGGCATCTCCGGGATGGAGAAGGGGCACCGGGATGGGGCTGCGGCACCGGGATGGGGCTGCGGCACCGGGATGGGGCTGCGGCACCGGGATGGGGCTGCGGCACCGGGATGGGGCTGTGGCACCGGGACGGGGATGCGGCACCGGGATGGGGCAGCGGCACCGGGATGCTCCCCGCCAGCTGCGGGTAGAGGCTGCCCCTCACGCGTGTCCGTGGAGTTTCGGGTCGGGCACCGCGGCACGCGTGGCACAGAGGAGTAAAAGCGATCCCGGGAGTGGCCTCCTCCACCCTCCCGCGGGCATTATTTTGTGTCCCCGAGGCGAGAGGCTGAAGTTCCGTCCCCCCCGGCCGAACCACCGGAGTTTGGGTTCCTCCTCCCTCTCCACGCGCGGGTCCCCCGTGAGCGCATCCCGGAACCCCGTGAGCGCATCCCGGTCCCCGCGGGGCTCCGGGCGCGGTGTCGGTGCCGCGGGGCTCCGAGGAGCGCCCCCGACCTAAAGCCCAGCAGGATCCCGAGGCTTTGGGGGGCAGCGCTCCCCCGCACTGCCCGTCCTGGCCCCCGACCCCCTCCGCCGCCGCGGGGGCAGGTTTGGGAATTAAATTCCTTCACCCAAGGTGTTTTCCTGAGGAATTCGCCCCCCTGACAAAGGGATGCGCCTGAGCGAACGGCGGCGCGGGAGGAGGGGGAGAGGCAGGGATGGCGCAGGATGCGGGGTCCTGGTGCGGGGTCCGGATGCGGCGGGGACCGAGCGTGGTAAAACCCGGGGAAGGACCAACCTCGGAGCCGCGGCTTTTCCTCCTCTTCCTCCCGCGGAGCCGGCGGCAGCGAACGGGAGCGGCCCCGTCCATCGCCGCTCCGGGATCACCGCACGGGCAGAGGCTTTTGTCCCCTGGGTGCGGCGCAGGCTGGCGGAGGAGCTTCGCACTTCGGCAGAAAGGAGACGAAATTCGATTCGTTTACATGTTTTATTGTTGTAAACATTAAAACTGTCTTTCTCAAAGAAAGAGTTCTCGGGAGAAAAAAATAAAATAATAATAATAATAATCCGCATTTCTAACTGTCGTACACCATATTAAAAAAAGGCAGCGACTTTCCCGTGTGCCAAACCGGGGTATACAAAGAAAAATACTACAGAATATGGCAATATTAAAAATATTACTCGAACATAAAATAATATATTAACCGACAATTTTTAGACATAAAAAAACAAACAGAACAAAACAAACCAAAAATTCAAAGTGCTCAGTAATTTCCAGGGAGTTATGTATAGTATAAGCACTCTGGAAACAGTCAAAAGCTGCTGCATGCAAGATCTGTTTAGCTTTAGACAACAAAATAATCAAGATATAAACTTCTTCTTTAATCAACATCAACAGTACATACAACACTTACAAACAAGGGGTGTCGGGCGGTGTTTACAAACACTATGTGTCCCTTTGGGGGGGGATTCCGGGGGGTAACACTTGTGCCCACCTATTTTACAATTGAGAAAATGTTTGAAGCTTAGATAACTACCAGTCTTTATAAAAGCTACCAGACTACATAGTGTCTGAAATACTATTTATAGAATATAGACATTACTGAAATAGCAAGTGCCTATAACATTGTCACCCTGGAATCGTCATGCTTCCCTGGTATGGACAGATTGGGTTTTCTTTTTTTTTTTAATTCTCCTTTTTTTTTTTTTTAATTATTTTTTTTCCAAACACATTTAGCTTTTATTTTTAATTGGGTTTTTTAGAATTGTTTTCCATGTTTCATCATAAATAGGCACAGAATAATTTTTTTTTAAAAAGCCAAACTGCATCTGATAAATTTACAAGCCTTTGCCTTCATTAATGCCACGCCACCCACGCAACGTTTGGGGTTTGGGTATATTACAGCTTTCTTTTACAGCAGAAAACTTTAGTCTTTAGGAGGGTGAGACTTGTGGGTCACCTCAACGCCCGGTTTGCCACCGCGTGAGCCTGAGCCGCGCGCCCGGCGTTGCCAGACAGGCTTGTCTTTCGAGCCAGAAGTCCTTAATAATAAACTCATTTAGAAGCCGATAATAAAAAGTTTATACCATGGTATTTGTGTAGTCCATGAGCTGCATCCGTGATGCCCCAGAGCCAAAATGCCCATCGCGTTCTGCCTGCAGGAGTTTGCAACGCTGGCTGGGTGGGAGCTGGCACCCAGGGGTGCTGCTCTGGACCCAGACCAGCTCCCCTTCAGGCAGGTGGAGCTTCTCCTCGGGTCAGTGGAAGCGCACGGGAAGAGTCTTAAAAAGGTAAAGTGTCCAGAAAAAGTTTGTCAATTATTGCTGGCGGTGGCACCAAATCTTCCAGTTTCAGGTAGAAAATGCGCTGCAGCCCCTGTGTGCAAAGCGTGCGGAGTTCGGGGAGCTTCCCCAAGAGTTTGGACAAATAGTTGGGGCGATTCAGCCCCCCGTTATTGAAAGTCACATGGTCTTTGAGACAATTTACAATCTTGTTCTGAAGCTCTTCCACCCTCTTGGGTTCCTTGAGCCCGTGCCTCTCTGCGAAGAGAAGGGTGCGGGACATTATGGATCTGACACGGAGAAAGGCAGGCAGGGGAGCAGGAATGGGGCTGGGTGGGAAGGGGGGACACTGACCTGTCACCATGGCCAGGGCAGCGATGCAAGAGAAGGCAGAGATGTCGATGTTCATGTTTTGCAAGTTGGAGGAAAATTCCACAATGGAATCGATCCACTCCCCAAAGCCACGGACGCACTGCAACCGGTGCAGGACCACCCCGTTGCAGAAGATCAGCTTCCCCTCCACGGGGTTGGACCTGGAAGGAAGGGGACAACCCCAGAATGAACTGATGGATGAATGAGAGAGGGAGGAAAATTGGACAGAAAGAGAAAAAGGAGGAAAAGAAAGAGAAAGACAAAAGACGAAAGAGAGAATGAGCGAAAGGAAGAAAGCAAGAAAGACAGGGAGGGAGAGAAGGATAAAGCAGAGAAGAGAATGAAAGAGAAAAAAGAACAAGAGAGAACAGGAAAGAAATAAAAAAAATAATAAGAAAGGAGATGGCGGGGGAGAAAAGCTAAACAACTAATTACTTGAGGAGCAATAAATGAAGGATTTAAGAGGCACCTAATTACCGAGGAGTTAATAAAATGCAGATCAGTGGACCTTGAAAGGGTCTGATTCGCTGCCCGCCCCGCGCTCCCCGAGCCCCGCTCACCTGTACGCCAGCCGCAGCACGAACAGCTCCAGGAAGGCAGACTCGAAGAGCAGGTCCTGGTCCGTTTTGGGGAGGTCAGTGAAGCCGGGGATTTTTTCCGCCCACCCTCGGATGATCTCCATGGAGCCGGTCAGGAGATCGTAGAACTGCTGGATGTGCTGGGTGTCGTCACCGCTCAGCTGGTAGTCGGGGTTAGCCTGGAACTGGAAATTCATTTTAAAAAGCACTTAATGAGGTTCTCTAAAGTCTATAACCCGTGAAATTGCTCACCCCGTCCCTGGCCGGGGAGCGGGCTGGGATAACGATTAAAGCTCTCTCTGACCGGTGAGGAAATTAGATGTTCCGGGGCAATTAATTCGATTAGGAACGGCGCTCCGAGGCCGCCGCTCTCCGTGCGCGGGGGGCCCGATCCCGGGGCGGCGCCGGCGGGGCTGAGCCGAGCCCTCGGTCCCGGCGGGGCTGAGCCGAGCCCCGGCCGCCCGGGCAGGGCCGAGCCGAGCCGAGCCGAGCCCCGGGCCGGCCTCGCCCTCCTAGAAGCCGTCGCCGGCGGCCCCCCCTCCCCGGGCGGCGGCGGCGGGGTCCCTCCGCGAGCTCGGTCCCGCTTACCCGGGAATAGTCCAGGCTGGTCATAGCCGGGTTGGAGTCGACATGGGCTCTCACCAGCGCACTGATCAGACTCACCGGGGGAGAGGGGGGAGAGGGCTCCTGGGGGCTCTTCGGTTTGGACGGCAAGCGGCCCCGCCGGCCTTTTAGGCTGTCTGTGCGCACCACTGCAAGAGAGAGGGGTCAGCCCGGCGCCGGCCCCGCGGGGCGCGCCCGGACCGCGGAGCCGCGGACACTCACCCTCCTTGACCATGCCGACGGCCAGGCACTTCTGGAAGCGGCAGTACTGGCAGCGGTTGCGGCGGCGCTTGTCCACCGGGCAGTTCTTGTTGGCCAGACACACGTACTTGGCGTTCTTCTGCACCGTGCGCTGCGGGACGGGCAGCGGCGTCAGCCCCGGCTCGGGGAGCGCGCCCCGCGCCCGCCCGCATCTGCTTTACCTTCCTTTCCCCTCGGTTTCCTTTTCCCCTTCCCCTCTTTGATTTTACTTTCCGTTTTTCCGCTTTATTTTCTTTCCTTTCCCCTGCGTTTTCTTTTCCCGCTTTCATTTTTTCCTCTTTATCTTCTTTTCCCGTTTTCATCTTTACTTTTCTTTTTTACCTTTATATTTCTTCCCATTTTCCCCTTCAATCTCTTCTGCCTTTTAAATTTTTCTTTTCTATTATTGCCTTTATTTCTTTTTTCTATTTTTTCTTCTCACCATTTAAGATTTATTTTCTTTTCCTTTTTTTCTTTATTTCCTTTTCCCTTTATCTTTATTTCTTTTTCCCCCCTTTATTTAGTTTCTCTTCTTTCCCTTTTATTTCCTTTTCCTCCCCCCTGCTCCTTTTTTTTTTTTTTTTTTTCTTCCAGGGCATTTAACAGGAGAAAATTGACAGCGTTAACATCCAAGCTAACCTCGCAGCTCCTAGCCGTGTTTTATATGCCAAGAGGAGGGAAAGAGACGCTCGGTAAATACAAATCCGTGGGCATTCATATTATTTACATTCCTTGGAGACCTTCTCTATTTAAAATGATAAGATTATTCAATCAGGATGGTGAAATAAAGAGATCACTTAATTTTACCACAGGGAATTCTGTTCCACATGGTTAGCTCAGACGCAGTTCTCTGTCCTAACCGATTTCCATCTGCAGGCTCCTCGCCCCGCAGGGTCCCCCCGCTGCCCCACGCCCTGCCGGGCGCTGCCCTGCCTCCCTGCCTGCTGCCCACATCTCTGTCCATGCCCTGCCTCCCTGCCTGCTGCCCACATCTCTGTCCGTGCCCTGCCTCCCTGCCTGCTGCCCACAGCTCTGCCCGTGCCCTGCCTCCCTGCCCGCTGCTCTGCCCACTGCCCACACCTCTGCCCACACCTCTGCCCGTGCCCTGCCTGCTGCCCACAGCTCTGCCCGTGCTCTGCCTCCCTGCCCGCTGCTCTGCCCACAGCTCTGCCCATGCCCTGCCTGCTGCCCACAGCTCTGCCCGTGCCCTGCCTGCTGCCCACAGCTCTGCCCGCCGCCCACAGCTCTGCCCGTGCCCTGCCTCCCCGCCCGGCCCCGCTCACCTTGAAGAAGCCCTTGCAGCCCTCGCAGGTGCGCACGCCGTAGTGCTGGCAGGCCGCGTTGTCCCCGCACACGGCGCAGAGCCCCTCGTTGGAGGGGGACCCCCGGGAGGGCGGCGAGGGCACCTGGCTGTCCAGCAGCTGCGGCCCGTGGCCCAGCTGCAGCCCGGGGAAGGCCATGGAGGGCTGCTTGCGGATGGGGTTGGGCACGGCGAAGGGCTGCCCGTCCACGCCGTGGTGCGGCCCGGCCGGCTCGGGGTTCATGGGGACGTGCAGGGGGCCGTCGAAGCGCATCTGGCAGCTGGACACGGGCGTGCCGGGGGGAGACTGCTTGAAGGAGAAGAGGGACAGGCGGGACACGGGCGTTTTGCGCTGCTCGATCATGTGCGTGGTGGCCACATAGTTGGGGTGGAAGTTGTGCAGGGAGCCGGGGTCGTCCCACACGGAGCCGTGCTGCACCTGGAAGCCGGGCGTGGAGGGGGTCGGGGGCGACGAGGGCTTGTAGTAGACGGAGCCCGAGTGGGACATCATCTCCTCGGACTGGGGGGGCAGGTGGCCGTGCTGCTGGTAGCCGTGCATCTGAATGTCTTCCACCTTAATGGAGGACTGCTGTCCGGACAGGGGCATTTGGTACAAGCACGGGGGCTTCACGTCGTAGCTTGTGTTGTAGTTGTCCATAAAGGTACTGAAGCTGGGGAGAGAAGTGGTGGCAGTGATTTCAGTGTTGGTGAGGTCCATGCTAAACTTGACGAACTCCGGAGTTAGGAAATCGGAGCTGTATTCTCCCGAGGAGTGGTAGCTGTAGCTCTGGGAGGCCGGGCTGGCTCCTTGAGGCGAGGACCCATACTGAGCCTGAACACAGGGCATGGCTGCAAACGAAACAGCGTCAGGTAGACTCGGCCCGCGCCGCCCCGCGCCGGGCACCGGGGCTGCGGGCCCGATCGCCGGGACCCCCCTGCCCCGCCGGGGCTGCGGAGCCGCGGGGACGGAGCGCACCAACCTTCAGCCGAGGGAGCGGCGTTTTCGGGGCAGCCGAGGGCGGACAGCGTCGGAGCGCGGCGGGGAGCGAGGCGTCCGCGGGTTCAGAGCGCGGCGGCGGCTCCAGCCTGCCCGGCGCGACGGCTGCGAGAGACACACGGAGCCGCGGGTGAGCGCACGGACGGACACACAGACCCGCCGGCGAGCGCACGGACGGACACACAGACCCGCCGGTGATGGGACGGACACACCGAGCCGCCGGTGATGGGACGGACACACCGACACACGGAGCCGTGGGTGATGGGACGGACACACCGACACACGGAGCCGCCGGTGATGGGACGGACGCACCGACACACGGAGCCGCCGGTGATGGGACGGACGCACCGACACACGGAGCCGCCGGTGATGGGACGGACACACCGACACACGGAGCTGCTGGTGAGCGCACGGACGCACCGACACACGGAGCCGCCGGTGATGGGACGGACACACCGACACACGGAGCCGCCGGTGAGCGCACGGACACACCGACACACGGAGCCGCCGATCGGGCAGCAGGGGCGGGGGACTGACACACAGATCCGCTGGTGCGGGGACAGACACACGGACCCGGGGCGGGGAACAGACCCACGGAGCCGCTGGTCAGGCAGCCCCGGCGGGGAACAGACCCACGGAGCCGCCGGTGCAAGGACAGACCCACGGAGCCGCCGGCGCGGGGACAGACACACGGACCCGGGGCGGGGAACAGATACACGGAGCCGCCGGTGCAAGGACAGACCCACGGAGCCGCCGGCGCGGCTGCCCGGCTCTGGGGGAGCCCCACCTGCGGACCCCACGGGCTGCGGGAGCGGTGCCGGGGCAGGGCCACCCCGCGCCCCTCGAAGAGCGGGTTCGGGCTCGGTTCGGGTTATTTTCTCGGTAACCGGGCGGGAGGCTCCCCGCGGGCGGGCTGTCAGCGGCACCGGCAGCCAGGTTCCCTTCTCCGTGCCCGCCGGGAAGCCGCGGCGCGTCCCCCGGGGGAGCGGGCGAGGCGCGGGGCTCCCGGCGCGGCGGTGCCGGCAGCGGGGCGCGGCGGGGTGACAGCGAGCCCGGGCGGACCCGGCTCCGCGGGGTGACCCGTCCCGTCCGGGGACCCCGAGCGGGACCCGCCGGCAGCCGGGACGGGACGGGACGGGGGCGGCTCGCGCGCGGGACGGCGCGGCGGGAGGGGCGCGCGGGAGGCGGGAGCGGCCGGGCACTCACCGGGGAGCGGAGCGCGGCGCGGGGCGCGCCTCCGAGGCGGGCGGGCGGAGCGGCGGCGGCGGCGGCCAGGGCCGGACTGCGCCCGCCCGCAATGTGCCTTTGTTTATGTGGCCGCGGCCGCCGCCGGCCAACGTGCGCCGCGAGCCCCCGCGCGTCACCGCGCGTCAGCGCCGCCGGCCAATCGCCGCCGCCGGGGCCCGCCCCGGACACGCCCCCGCCCCGCGCGCCAGCGCGCCCTTTTGGTGAGTTTCCGAGCGGTGACGTCACGCGGAGGGGCGCGCCCCGGCCACGCGCGGGGCGGGGGCGTGGCCTCATTTGCATAGAGGGCGGTGCCGCCCCCGCCCCCCCGCGCGCGTCACCGTGACGCGAACCCCGGAATAGCGCGCGCGGCCGCGACCCCGGCAGGGGGGGACGGAGGGGACCGGGAGGGACAGAACCGGGCAGGGGGGGACAGAGCCGGGCCGGAGCCCGCCCGCAGCCCCGAGCGGGGAGCGCCGCGGCCACAACGAGCTCGAGGCGCCCCCGCTTCCACTGCCCACCCGGAATTTAGGCGGATTTAAGTCTATTTTATTTTATTTTATTTTATTTTATTTTATTTTATTTTATTTTATTTTATTTTATTTTATTTTATTTTATTTTATTTTATTTTATTTTATTTTATTTTTTATTTTATTTCTATATTATATTCTTTCTATATTATATTATTTCTATATAATTTTATTTCTTTATTATTTTATTACTTTATTCTATATGTTGTATTACTATTATTTTGTTGTTATTTTAGTTTTATATATTGTATTATTTTTTATTTTAATTCTTTTGTTTCTTTTTATTTCTCATTCATTTTATTAATTTTTATTAATTTTTATTTCATTGCTTAATTTAATTCATGATTTTCGAGGGTTTTTTATTTTATTTGAGTTTGTTTTATTTAATTTATTAAATTTCTTATCTTTATTTACTTTAGACTTATTTATTTAAATGGCTGATGTTTATTTATTTAAATGCATATTGTTTGGTGGGGTGTTTTTTTGGTTTTTTTAATCTCTCCTCAACAACACCCCCAGAGCTCCCCCAGTTTCCATCATTCCCAGCCCAAGCCCAAGCTGGCATGGCTGGGGAAGGGACACAGAGCAGAGCTGGGCCAGTGCAATTAAAGGCAATTTATTAAAAGCCAATCCGGAATCTCAATTCCCAGCTGCATCCAGCGGCAGTGGGACACGGGATGACGGAGGGAGGGACGGGGACACTCGGCCTCCTCCATGCTGGGGTCTGGTGTCTGACCCTGGATTTTCCTCGTTGCAGCCTGGAAAAAAGGACAGCATCAAGTCGGTGGATGAAGGGCAGTTCCCAGAGCAGCCGGGGCGGCCACGTCCCCCCAGAGCCCGGCCACGGCTGCTCCGGGCGCTTTTCCTGGGAGTTCTGTGGGATGGAGCCCGCCGGAGCCACACGGGCTGCGGGAAGGGACCCAGCTCCCGGGCCAGCACAGGACCCCACAGCCCAGCTCCCGGGCCAGCACAGAACCCCACAGCCCAGCTCCCGGGCCAGCACAGAACCCCACAGCCCAGCTCCCGGGCCAGCACAGGACCCCACAGCCCAGCTCCCGGGCCAGCACAGAACCCCACAGCCCAGCTCGCTGCAGCCCTGCCCCACAGCCAGCGCCTTCCTCCCCAGGGCTCTGCCCCACAGCCAGCACCTTCCTCCCCAGCGCCCTGCCCCACAGCCCTGGGAAGCCCCGGAATACGGAGGTTTGCTGGGAAGCTGATCCTTCTTTCCTTCCTTCCCAGCCCGCATCGGTCCCGCTCCACAAACACCACAGAAACCCAAACACCCGAGGCAAACTGCTGCCAGCCCCTCTCTGGGGCTGCGCTCTCCTGCTCCCACAGAGCTGCTCCTGGCTGCACCCCACAGCATGAGATGGGAAAGAAACGCCCCGAGGCTGCGAGACACCACTGAGGACTCTCCAGAACGGCATTTTCATGGGTTTGTCTCCACGGGATTCACCCAAAGGGCACCAGACGAGCTCGGCCAACTTCCCTCAGCTGCTCTTCCATGGAACCATCAGCATCGGTCACATCCCAACAGCTCGTCCAGGCCACAGCTCAACACCACACCAACTTCCAGCCAAGGCCCTTATAGGGCTAAGTGATACATCTAATTACCATATCCTTAGAATAGATGTAATATAAATTTCATTACTCACTTAAAAGTTCTAAAGTTAACAGCATAAACTTGAAGTTGAGTAATTAAGTAATCCTTATATAGACACTTATTAAAGTATTTATACATATTATCTTAAATCTACATCTATCATTTTGCCAATTAAAATTAGGACTTTAATTGCAATTAAGTAATTTAATTGCCAATTGAACAGCAAAATTGCTAAGTGACTAATTTTAATGCCTATTTTAATTACCAATCATGACTGGGGAGGGAGCTAATCAAGCAGTATCAGAGTAATGATGTGAAAAAAAGCAGAGAACAAACATTCCAGACTCCATGCTTTTTAAAAAAGAACTCCAAATTAAATAACTGCAAACACAATTCCAGACATGGGGAAATGCTGGATTTGGGTATCTGAACGCAGGAGCACAAAGAACATGTTTAATTACAGGCACCGTCGCTCTTCCTCCCTGAAGTGCTGATCATGGAGGGTTCTGTGTCCCCTGGCTCTGCACGGGTGCCCTGGAAGTGGGGTGGGAGCTGGGGATGGCCCCTCACCCACAGGATGAGCTCCTGTAGGAAAGCAACACCTAAAGCCACAGCACCGGGGAATTAAAGGCGATCCAAACACAGGGAAACAGGGCACGTGGATGGGCCCGGGTGGACCACGAGCACCTCTGGGCCTGGACTGCCCATAGGGGAAGAGTGTCCCCATGCGAGCTCCCAGAAGTGTGCTGGCAGCACTCGGGGTGCACTGGCAGCTCTCAGGGTGCACTGGCAGCTCTTGGGGTGCACTGGAAGCATTCAGGGTGCACTGGCAGCTCTTGGGGTGCACTGGCAGCACTCGGGGTGCACTGGAAGCATTCAGGGTGCACTGGCAGCTCTTGGGGTGCACTGGCAGCTCTCAGGGTGCACTGGCAGCACTCAGGGTGTGCTGTCAGTGTGGTGGTCAGTGCCGAGGGCAGCAGCCAGCACGGCCAGACAGGGTCAGCGCTGTGCCCCTGGTCACTGCAATGTCATCAGCTCCCTCAAACACCCTTCTCGTGGGCCTCCGTGGGCACGGCAGGGTTTTGTTTGTGGGGTGCATTAAAGAGGGCCCTGCAGCACCAGCACAGCTTCTGCATCTGGCCCTTCCCTACATGGACACACTTCCACTGCTTTCCCTACTCACATCCCCTGTCTAACTTGCCACGTGTTTCAGGAGAGAGTTTTATGAGGGAAGGGATTTGTTTCCTCTTCGACAGACCGAAAGTTTCAGACTAGCCAAGAGGTGCTGGTATGACCAGACTCGTTGTGTGTCAGTGGCTGATGCTGCAGGCCGGGGCTGGGTCCCCTGCCTGGGCTGAGGGGGTGAAGGAGGCAGTGCCAGGCCCCGGAACAGCCACCATCCATCCCTGCTTCATGGACATCTACACGGATGTCATCACCGACATCCAAGAGCAGTGGAATCACTCCAGTGAGCGCCTTCCGAGGGAAAGAGGGCTAAAGGGTCCTTTTGTCCAATGTCACACGAGCTGCAAAGTCCCCAAATGGCGAATGAGGCAGCTGCACATCAGGCACAAGCCTGGAGCTGGTGTCCGACCCCCGGGCAGCGCCTGGCCCGGCAGCACCCGGCACCGGCTGAAGATTGGTGTCCTCACGGCTGCAGCAGCAGCACCGAGCTGCCCTCTGGGCACAGCGGCAGCTCCAGCCCCGGAGCATTCAGGTCCCAGAGCACTCACACGAGTCCCATGAGACCATCAGGCCTCCCATGGCAAGCAAGCAGCTGTGACAGACACGGTGAGGCTGCACGTCCATGGGAGGTTGGGTGCCCAGATGAAGCTGGATGTCACTGTGAAGTCAGAGCCTGGATGCAAAGTCAGAGCATGGGGGTCTCACTGCCAGACTTGGATGTGAACGAGCCATCTCACAAGCATTCCATTATTCCCCTTAGATTTCCCCAAAACTTCAAATGGAGCGTTGTTCTCCCTTTTTTCCTGCTCTTGGTCCACTCCCGAAGCTCTCTCGTGCAGGTGGTGCCAGCCCACATGAGGTCACCTATTACAGCAGTGCTATGTCCACGGAGACCCCTGTCAGCACGAGATAGTTCCATGGAAGCCACGCTGTCCGTGTGTCACTGCGGGCCAGCACGAGGGGCCACAGGCCAGCCCCTGCCCGCTCTGACGGCCGCCAGGGCCCTGGACGCAGGGATGCTCACGGTGTGTGATGTCCGGCTCCGCTGGCCACGTCCTTCGTCCCACGGCGACGAGGTCCCTTCACCGCCCGGCGGCTGCGGCCGGAGCAGGAGCGTGCTCCCGGGACGGCTGTGATTGATATCCCCGAGGTGAAAGGCTAAACGGGCCATATGGCGCTCGCTGCAGCCCATCTGCTCCCTGCCCAGCCGCGCCGCAGCTGCCGCCAGCAGCATCTGCCCGCCCGCATCCAGCTGTGCCGGCACCGCTGGCGGAGCCGCGCCGCCCGAGCCCGCGCCTGGCTGCGGGGCCAAGCCCCGGGACCCTCCGCATCCCATCCCCGTCCGCATCCCCGTCTCCATCCCCATCCCCATCCCCGTCCCCATCGCCCGCCCGCCCGCCGCTACCTGCCTCCGCCGCGGGCGCGGAGCGGGGCGGAGCGGAGCGGCCGGGAGCCGGAGCCGGAGCCGGGACCGGAGCCCGGTGCCGGGGGCCGCCGCGCCCCCTCGCAGCTGCCGCCGCGCGTCAGCGCCCGTCACGGCCCGTCAGCGGCGGCGGTGACGGCAGCGCCGGGGGAGCGGCCCGGGGCCGCCGCGGGGGGGGCTGGCGGCGGGCGGGGGCGGCCCCGGGCTGACCTGCTCCCTTCTGTACTGCCCCGCTCATCCCGGGCTGCCCCGCTCCCCTCTGTACCGCCCTGCTCATCCCCGGGTTCTCCCCCTATTCCCTCCGGGCTGCCCCGCTCATCCCCGGGCTCTCCCTCTGTCCCCTCCGGGCTGCCCCGCTCCCCCCGCGAATTGCCCCGTTCTCCCCTCCGAACTGCCCCTCTCCCCCTCTGTAGTGCCCCGCTCCCCCCGGGCTGTCCCTCTGTCCCCCCCGGGTTTCCCCCGGGCTGTCCCTCTGCCCCCCCCGGGCTCCCCCCGGGCTCCCCCGCTGCCGCCCAGAGCTCCCGCATAGCCAGGGACTGGGGAGTGGTTTATGTGTTTTGATTTGAGCGGGTTTTTATTCGGCTTTTTGGTTTGGTTGGTTTGGTTTGGGCTTAGCTTTTCCTACCCACCACACACCCCGCGATGTTCCACTACCACGCTGGTTCAGGGAATCTTCCTGCTGGAGTGTTGCACCAGCTCTGGGGGGCTCAGCCTGGAGAAAAGGAGCTCAGGGGGGACCTTGTGGCTCTGCACAAGTCCCTGACAGGAGGGGGCGGCCGGGGCGTTTGGGCTCTGCTCCCAGGGAACAGGGACAGGAGGAGAGGGAACGGCCTCAGGCTGGGCCACAGTAAGTTCCTTTTGGATACTGTGGAAAACTTCTTCCCTGAAAGGGCTGTCCAGCCCTGGCACAGCTGCCTGGGGCAGTGTTGGAGTCCCTATCCTTGAATGGGTTTAAAAATCTGTGTGGATGTGGCACTTGGGGACATGAGTCAGTGGTGACCTTAGCAGTGCTGGGGGAATGGTTGGACTCGCTGGTCTCAGAGAGATTTTCCAACCCAAACAATTCCATGATTCCATGATTTTAGGGTCAAACAGGTCCAGCCCTGCCCAGGGTGCAGCTTCTCCCCTCTGTGATGAGGAGCGCATCGCTGGGGTTTGATGTCAGACACGCGTCCTCTGGATGCAACTGATCCCAGCAAACAGACTATTTTCAGTGCCTTGTGAAGTTTTCTTACATAAAACACATCTCCAGACTCACCCCCCACGCACACACGCTCAAACACAGGCGTCGGTCGGGTTTTTAACTTGGCAGCATTTTCCTAAAAGGCTTGGAAATGCCAAAAGTAGTAACTACGCTGCAGAGCCTGCTACAGCTTCTCATCTGCTATTCAGCTCCGAATTCCTGCTCCCTGACAAGGATGCCAGCCAGGCTGGAAGGATGGAAAAACAACCCCAAGACGGTCCCAGGAATGGCACAGGCCCCTTTGCTGCAGGTGGGGCAGGGGAAGGACCAGGAACAGGCCCCCCAGCACCATAGGAATAGATGGGCAGAGCTGCACTTCCCACTCCTGCAGTAGATTATAGGGACATAAATACCCTGTCCCCCACTAGAATGCAAGGGTATGGCCATGGAGCTGCCCGTGGATGTCCTTGGTGGAGAAGCCCACGAGCCACACAGGAGCCCCAGCAGGGGTATCCCAAGGGCAGCTCTGGGTGCTGGGGGAGGTGTCCAGGGTCTGCACTGGCCATGGCCTGCTTCTTTGGGAATCGTCTCAGGGGTTGTCTCAGCTCCAGGCTGTTCTGCCAGCTCTGGAAACCCCCAAAACACAACACTCGAGTGATGTATTTGTGCCACAAACAGTCAAAAATAGCACATTGCACATTGTTTTCCCCGTATTTTGGGAATTACTGACACAAGACACAGAAATCTGGCTTAATTAACTGCTTTTGTTAAGTGAAATGTATTTTATTGTTTTAAGTGAAATCCTCTCTTGGTTTGGGAAGGACTTGCTCAACATATCTGGGATCCTTCCCCCTCAGAAACACATTCCCTGGAAGGCACCGCCAAGAAGAAAAACAAGTATCCACAGAAGTTGGGAAAAGGGGTAGGTTTCCAGTGAAGCCCTCCCCTGCAACTGCTCATAGAGGGAGGTGTTGCTGGCCCCATCTCCAGATGGACGAGGCTGTCCAGAGGTCCTTGCCCACACAGAGGGGTCAATGACGAGCTCCAAAAGCAGCCCTGGGTGTGCTCGGAGCCGGAGCCAGGAGAGACGCCTGACACCAAGCCCAGTGTTTTTCCTCCAAGATGTTTTTCATTACAGGGCCCTCGTCACGGCAGCGTGAGGTGGCCAGAGGCTCCTATCAGGAGCCACATCCATCCAAAGCTGCCTGTGGGAGCGAGGGTGCTCCTGGGGACGCCAGGGCAGCGTTATCACCCACCAAGCCTCGCCGATGGGAGACATAATGCCCGAGGAATGTCTGCTTCCCCCGAGTCACCACGAGGCTATTTCTGCAAGCCCAACCCCAAGCCGTTTGTAGAAATCCTCTCAGACAGTTGTCTGTGGGATGGCCTGGCTGCCAGAGGCAGGAAGTGTTGGCCCTGGTGAGCACATCAGAGGCCAGCCCTGACCCTCACTCGTGGAACAGTCGCATCCAGAGGTGCTGTGGTCTGCTCAGAGCAGCGGCCGGGTGGCTGCAGCCAGCAGGGAATGGTGCCCACGGCATCACCAGAGGAGAGCCTTGCCTGCCCTGCCTTGGGGCTGGAGGGGCCCCCGTCCTTCCCCTGCACTCACAGCTCAACAAAATCATTTTCCATTGAGGCTGCGAGCCTCGAGGCCTCCCAAAGCAGAGCTATTTTGAGTATTTTCCACAGCATCTCTGAACACTGTTGTGCTCATGACTGCTGAGTGGGAGATCTGTGCACGCAGATCTCCAGAGTGTGCCAGCCCAGCCCCCCAGCGTCAGCCTCCCCCTCCTCCTCCTCCCTCCAGCGGAGTCTGGGCTGAAATTGTGGCACAAGCAGAGCCCCCGCTGGTCACAGGCTGTCCTGGGCTGTCTCTGGAGGGGTGGGAGGCTGCCCTGGGCACCCTGAGTTACACGGTGCCTGTCGGAAGCCCTGTCCCCCTCACTAGGACATGTCCCAGGCAAGGGGCTGCTCCCAGGGAGGGACAGTTTCCATCTCTCTGTTCCCTCAGCCAGCCCCAGGGACAGCCTGGTTTGCAAAACACAAGATTAATTTCTAGAGGTGACCCAGCTGTGTTTCAAATTCATGCTCTGAACTAAGGCCCTGGAGGTTTCAAGGCCAGGTTGGACAGGGCTTGGAGCAGCCTGGGATAGTGGAAGGTGTCCCTGCCCATGGCAGGGGGTGGAACACAGTGAGCTTTAAGGTCCCTTCCATCCTAAACTGTTCTGTGATTCTGTGATCCAGAGCCCAAGTTATAAAGTAAAATTTCCTTTGGGCAGGAGGCTGCTGGAACTTCCCTTCACTGCTGAAGGTCCCCATGATAACGATGATAACAGAGTGTGACAGCCACAAAGCTGAAACTGTGAGACCACTGGGGCCTTGTCAAGACTGCAGATACCTTCCCTATGGAGCAGGGAGTTGCTGCTGCCTCCTTCTAGGGATGTGGCTTAGTGGTGGGCCTGGCAGCGATGGGTTAATGTTTGGACTCAAGGTCTGAGAGGGCTTTTCCAACCTAAACTGTCCTGTGATTCTCTGACAGCCACCAGGAATGGAGTTCAGTGTGTTTGTCCAGCCACTCATATGACAATGTTATCTCCTGCTAAAAGGCTCACACCGTGCTGCAGGCTCCAGAAAAGAGAGGTAAAACCAAGAGAAAACAGCTCCTGATACTTATGAATTTGCAAAACTCTCCATGTCTGTGATGGTTGCTGTCATTAGAGGGAAATGGCAGGGAGAACAAACCCATTAATGCAGCTGTTAATTGAAAACAGGGTTGTGTGGAGAATGTGGTTTGTAATTATGAGAATAGTTATTAAAATATCATTTTGCTTTTTAAAATGCCTGACTTCAGTACAGAGTATGGAGGAGTTGTGTTTTAAAAAGTTAATTATTTCCAGTGCTTCAGAAAGAGAGGCCTAAGTTGAAAATGATTTACCAAAATTGTTAAGACAGTTGTTTAATTATCAGTTTTAAAACAGTGTCGTAGAGCATCGGCTGAGCCTCAGTTTCGCTTTCACCCTGGAACGCGCTTCCCTCCCGTGCGGATGCTGCTCTGGAGCTGAGCGCCGGGCACTGGCAGCTCTCAGACCCCATTTTCCAGTTGCCTTTTTGTCCTTCGGGGGCAGTTCTGACCCCAGCGCGGTGTCCCCGTCCTGGCGTGGTTTGTGGCGCCGTGCTGGGCTCGGCAGCGCCGGGAGCTGCGGATGCGGCTCTGCCCCCGGGGCGTCCCGTCCTTTTCCAGCCGCCCCGTCCTTCTCCAGCCGCCCCGTCCTTCTCCAGCCGCCCCGTCCTTTTCCAGCCGCCCCGTCCTTTTCCAGCCGTGGCAGCCCCGGGGCCGGGCTGTCTCGGTCCGGCTGGAAGCGGCACCCAGCGCTGCTCGGGGCCGCGGCACTGACAAGGGGCAGCGTTTCGTGCGGAGGGAACGCGCGCTGGAGCCGGGCACGGCTGAGGAGCGAGGAGCTCCGGCAGGGCAGGGCAGGGCAGGGCAGGGCAGGGCAGGGCAGGGCAGGGCAGGGCTGCGGCCCCGAGCCTGGGCTCCGACTGCTCCGGGCAAGTGCCTGGTTGGGGGGGTGTGCTACAGGGGGCAAGTGCCTGGTATAGGGGGCAAGTGCCTGCTACGGGGGGCAAGTCCGTGAGGGTGTAACTGTACCCAGCCATGTACTGCAGACTCTGGCTGTGCCTGGAGCTGTTCCCAAGGGAATTCTGCCCCTCTGCCCTGCCCAGGTGAGACCCCACTTGCAGAGCTGCCCCAGCCCCGGGGCCAACAGCAGGACCTGGAGCTGCTGGAGAGAGTCCAGAGGAGGCCCCGGAGCTGCTCCAGGGCTGGAGCCCCTCTGCTCTGGAGCCAGGCTGGGAGAGCTGGGGGTGCTCATCTGGAGAGGAGAAGGCTCCAGGGAGAGCTCAGAGCCCCTTGCAGGGCCTGAAGGGGCTCCAGGAGAGCTGGAGAGGGACTGGGGACAAGGGATGGAGGGACAGGACACAGGGAATGGCTTCCCACTGCCAGAGGGCAGGGCTGGATGGGATATTGGGAATTGGGAATTCCTGGCTGGGAGGGTGGGGAGGGGCTGGGCTGGAATTCCCAGAGAAGCTGTGGCTGCCCCTGGATCCCTGGCAGTGCCCAAGGCCAGGTTGGACATTGGGGCTTGGAGCAGCCTGGGACAGTGGGAGGTGTCCCTGCCATGGCAGGGGTGGAATGGGATGAGATCTAAGGTCCCTTCCAGCCCAACGCATTTTGGGATTCCCTGATTCTACAACCACGAGGAGCTCCAAGCTTCGACCCCTCTCTCCCTCCCTCAGCACTTCTTTGCTTCCAGCAAAGCTCAGCTGGAATTGAGCACAAGTGTAGGGTGGACACACACCCAGTGGTACAAAAATACACACTCACCCTTTCCAGACAATGGACTAATCATGGAGAAACAGGCAATTAATCATGCACAATAAATTATTTAGTCTTTCTTGCAACACTTGAAGCACAGCGAGTAAAAAACACTGATTTGAGAAGAGCGATATTAAATAGAACTACCTAAAGTGAAGCTCAGCCATTGAATGGAGGAAAAACTGGTTTTTATTCAATTTTAATTAAATGGAATCTGGTTCTTCAATATGGAAAAACTAGATTAAAACTGAGGCAAAAATTGAATCCCATTAATATTACTAGTAAATAAAAATACATTATTTTTTGGTTGAGGGAGCTTTAATAATAAGGGGCATCATAAAGAGAGAAATCAAAACTGGATTGTACATTCACCAGATTGTTCAATACAAAAGCCAAGAAATTAGGCCATATTGATGTGATAAGCGAGAAGAAATATATTAGTTTCCAGCTCACAACATTCCCATACAAAATATCATTGGAAACCCAAGTCAATTTTGGTATCAGTCAGATCCTGATTAAATGAGCCCACATTTCCCACAAGGAGATCCTGCAGGCCTGGCCCCTACTGACACATTGGGAAGGAGATGTATTTATTGCAGCCCCACCACTGCTCTCCAGTGGGGCCTGGGTGGGCAAGTGCTGCCAGGCTCAGGGTGGCCACCCCAGCCACTGCCACGTCTGGGGGCAGGAAAGCCCAGGAAAGGTCTTTTTTTAATCTCTGCAATGATATTGAGGTCTTATTGTTTGAAATGATGCTGTGGATAATGAGTGTTGTCTGGTGCTTGTCATGGAAGGTGACGTGTTCCAGGGATTTATATACGTATTTCCAGAGCTGTTCCAGGAAAAAAAAAAAAGAACGTTGGGTCCAGGAGAGAGTTCCTAATATCCATACCTTAAAAATGTGATACTAAGCAAACAAACTGAAAACCAGATATTTCTTACCTAAAGCATTTCTGCTCACTGGGGACAGAGCGAGAGCTGCAAACGCAGAATGAGTCAACATTTATATGATAATAACAATAATAGCAATAATGGTAGTAGTATTAAGAATAAGAATAAGAATAAGAATAAGAATAAGAATAAGAATAAGAATAAGAATAAGAATAAGAATAAGAATAAGAATAAGAATAAGAATAAGAATAGTTAGTAGTATTGTACTTTTAAGGGTTAGGGTAAAGTATTTTAATCAGACATTCTCTAAGCAAATCTGAAATGTCCTGTTGAGTGATCCATCCTAATGAGGCTCCACACGGGTTTCCAAATCAGCTCCTGCCTTGGTTTCCCAGGAAGGCCAGTGAATTAAAGGGCTGTGAGGAGAGCAGGAGCATCCCGCTGCCTGGACAGCTTTATTGCCAGTGTAACCTGTGCTGGAGCCTGGCCTCCCGAGCCTGGCAGAGGCCTCCTATTTGCCTCAAATCCTGAAGTGTTAATTTTCATCTCTGATTAAGCTGAAAACCAGTCAAGGCTCCTTTTATTAAGTCAGGCAGACTCCTACCTGCTTCCCGAGGGCTAAATTTGGCTGGGAAAGCCATTGTAATATTGTGTAATTAATTTGCCAGTCAAATAATTTCTGCAGGGCTCTAATTTACTTATCTGTCTGCAACACTAATGAATCTCCCAGCTCAGTACTTTAATCATGTTTTCTGCCTTTTTATCTCCTTTTTTAACTCCAGCTTTCCTAATTGTTTACTATGGGCTCATCTGTAACCTGTATTTTGGGGATGTTTTTGTTCTCACAACAAAGCCCAGCCAAGCACGTGGACTCTGTAGTTCTCCTTCATGACTAGGAGCTGCTGAAAGCTTTCCTTGCTTTATTCCTCAATTTCAACAAGCAAGAGAGCTGAGTCAATAAACATCAAAGATGTAAAAATCCAGGAGAAAAAGCCATTTGTATTTGGAGGACTCAAGGTGGTAACCTCATTCCAGCTCAGTGTAACCTCTGTGCAGACCTTCCCAAAGGTCATTCTGAGCACTGTATTCCCTGATTAGTGGCAGCAGGGAAATCTGTTTCAAAAAACATGGATATGACACCTGAGGACACCATTTAATGGTGGCCATGGTGGTGGTGGGCTGATGGTTGGACTCCACGACCTGAAAGCTCTTTTCCAACCTTAACAATACTTTGATTCTTTGAAATGTACCATTGGCAGGATTTTTTGCTGCTTAACTTTGCAAATCACAAGTCTGTAGTGATTTTTTGCTTTTCTAATACATTTATCAGGTAAAATGCTTCACTGAGTGGCACATTTCTGTAGTGTTAAGTACTGAAGTGTCCTTCCAACACACTAACTCTGGTATTTGTCACTCCACAGTTTTCCTAATTTCTAATGGCAATTCTGCACCCCCTCATCTGGATGCCTCAAACAAATGGATGATATGGCCACGTGACAGAAGAAAAAGAAGTTTATGTTTAAGTATAAATGGCTGGTGCCACTGCCAGGGGCTCAGCTGTGACACGGAGGTGTCAGACACACCTGGGAGCTGAGACCCAAAGCTCTGTCCTCGCTCCAGGGCTGGATCCACCACGGGAACCCTCTTCACCTGTTTGTTTTACCCCACCGGGCTTTGCTGCTGGATTCTACTGAATGAGAGCATTGGTTTCAAGAAGGAATTTTGAGTGTAAACATTTAATCCTGGGAACAAGTGCCGTGGTAGGAAGCTGGAAGGAAACACGGACTTGCCCATCTGTCTCTTCAGATCCCTGCTGTGATCCCTGTTCCCATGCAGCCCAGGGACTTTGGAACAGAGCTCTTGTCAGGCTCCACCAGCTTGGAGAAGAGTTGCTGTGGAAAACAGCGAGTGAGTTTACGCGTGTATCTGACGAGAATTGACGAAAAACGCAGAAACTGGAGCAGATCAAAGAAAAGCCCATCCCCAGGGCCAGGGGAGGCGTCCCTGGAAGGCGTGAGGTTCCCGAGGTACCAGGAATGAGTTAATCCCACCAAGGAATGCGGAGGAGCTGCCAGATAACAGAGTGACATTGTTTTTCCCTGATGTCAGCACAGAAACCCAAACACAAAGAGGTGAATGTAGTCCTTGGAGGCAGCTGAATGTGGAGCTTGTGCCGGCATCCAGCAGCATTGAAACAAGATGACAAAGTGTTTCCTGGAAGCAGGGGCTGGCTCCGGCCAGCTGGGCCGGCAGCGGCTGTGGTGGGAGCTGTGCCATGGTGGGAAGGATCAGGGATGTGCCATGGTGGGAAGGATCAGGGATGTGCGTGTGCCAGGAGCAGGAGATACCCCCATCCTGCTCCCTCCTGTTCACAAACATGCAGCTCTGGTAGGGCTGGGGCTTCCACCTGAAATTCATAGCCATCCGTGGGCATTTTATTTTCCTTTACAGCCACTTTAAGGCATCTTATTTTCTCCTGTAGCATCCTCACGCTGTGTCTTGCCTGAATAATTCAATTTATCCTGCGTTTGGTAGGTGATGGTCTAGAGAATATTCAGACCAGGCTGGAAGAGAAGCCTTGTTTCACTTTAATACAGGCAGCACTTGTACTGCTTCCACAGGGACAGTAATTAAATACTTGCTCATAGGCTTTGGATGTGGAGCTGCTCTTCTCAGCAGCTGGAATGTGCTCTGCCTCCATCCACCTCCCAAACGGGAAGTTTCACAATTGGGTGACTGTCCATCACAGATGAGAAATCCATAACAGCACAGCAATAGCTGTATTATTCATTTTCAACTATTCTGAAGTCTACAGGAAGGTAAACAAAAGGAGAAAAACCCGAAGAGAATGTTTTAAATTGCTTTGTGTTTTTATTGCAGGGTTGGTATTAACCTTCCCAGCACCCTTGGCTTGGCCTGGTGAGGAGCCATGGCTATTCTGCACCTTAGGTTACACACAAACCAGAGTTTGGGTGTTAATTAGGAAAATCAGATCCAGTAACGCGCAGAAAGCAGCTTCTTAAAATTTAGTTGGAAGAAAGTGAAGCTGTAAGTGCTGTTTTCTGACAGGATGGAAAAACCTCGAGTGGCTGAGGTTATGGATGTCAAAATGGGAATGGCTGGGTGGGGAAGAGTCCTGTGGCATCGGTATGGCTGCTTGTGGGAGTATAAATTAAATATATTCTGGTAGTGTACACTGTTCCTCCCTGTGAGGTGGGGAGGCCCTGGGATGGAATTCCCAGAGCAGCTATGGCTGCCCCTGGATCCCTGGAAGTGTTCCTGGACATTGGGGCTTGGAGCAGCCTGGGGCAGTGGGAGGTGTCCCTGCCATGGCAGGGCTGGGATGGGATGGGATTTAAGGTTTCACAGCATTCCCGGGCTCCGTGACGCTGTGGGATATCTCAGCAGCGCACCGAGGGCGCCCAGCGCTGCCACGGACGCGGTGCTCGGGTGCTGGGAACAGCGGGCGCAGGCAGCGCCTGCACGGCCGATGGACGCCGCTGGTTTTGCTGGGAGCACACCACGGAAAGAACGCGTTCGGGTTCCCCTCCGCCAGTACCGGGGCTCCAAAGCCGCCAGTCCTGACCCCGGCTGGGGCCCCTCGGCGGGGGATCAGCACCGCGGGCTGCCCCAGGCCCCGAGGCTCTGCCTGCTGCTCCCCGCACACCGACGGGGCGGTGCCGGCCCCGGGATCCCTGCCCGTGTCCCGCTGCTGCTCCCGGGATCCCTGCCCGTGTCCCGCTGCTGCTCCCGGGATCCCTGCCCGTGTCCCGGTGCCGGCCGAGCGCGGTGCCGCTGCCGGGGATCCGTGCCCGTGTCCGCTGCCGGCCGTGCCCGGTCCCGCTGCCGCTGCCGGGGATCCGTGCCCGTGTCCCGGTGCCGGCAGAGGGAGTTGTGCGGGGACGGAACGGGACGGGGCAGGCGGCGGGACAGGCCGCGGCCCTCCCTCGATTTGGGGGCGACCGGCGCCAGGCCTTTGGAGCCGGGGATGTAGCTCAGTGGTAGAGCGCGCGCTTCGCATGTGTGAGGTCCCGGGTTCAATCCCCGGCATCTCCAGGCGTTTCTTTTTTTAATTCTCTTTTTTTTTTTTTTTTTTTCCCGTCTCCCCGCGCGGCCGCTGGTTCCGCCGGACCCGGCCAACACTGCGCCGCCGGCACGGCTCGGCCCGGCCCGGCCCAGCCCGGTGCCGCCTCTTCCCGCCCGGGAGCCCCGCGGGGAAAGTGAAAGCGCCGCGGCCTCAAAACGCAGCGGCTCCTGCGCCGGCAAAAGGGAGTTGCATTGGCCGGGAATCGAACCCGGGCCTCCCGCGTGGCAGGCGAGAATTCTACCACTGAACCACCAATGCGCGCTCGAGAGGGTGCGCCCGCCCCTGGCTGAAGGGGCTCAGCGAGGTCACGGAAACCCCGTGGTTTATTCCGCCCTTCGGCCCCACGCGGCACCTCTGAGCCACGGAAACCCCGTGGTTTATTCCGCCCTTCGGCCCCACGCGGCACCTCTGAGCCACGGAAACCCCGTGGTTTATTCCGCCCTTCGGCCTCACGCGGCACCTCTGAGCCACTGAAAGCCCGTGGTTTATTCCGCCTTTCGGCCCCACGCGGCACCTCCGAGCCACTGAAAGCCCGTGGTTTATTCCGCCCTTCGGCCCCACGCGGCACCTCCGAGCCACGGAAACCCCGTGGTTTATTCCGCCCTTCGGCCCCACGCGGCACCTCCGAGCCACTGAAACCCCGTGGTTTATTCCGCCCTTCGGCCCCACGCGGCACCTCTGAGCCACTGAAACCCCGTGGTTTATTCCGCCCTTCGGCCCCACGCGGCACCTCTGAGCCACTGAAACCCCGTGGTTTATTCCGCCCTTCGGCCCCACGCGGCACCTCTGAACCGCCATTTCCCGGGAAACAAGTGTTTTACAAGTTAGAAATGCCTGTTACCCGTTATTCCTCCAAAGGATTAAAAAAATCCTGGTAAAGTGTATAATGCACCCATCGCACACCCCACAGAGTCTGGCCTGACCATTGGTTTTGGCCTGGGTCATCTCTCACAGATGCAAGATTTCATTAATCATTATTTCAGTAATCATTATTTCAGTAATCATTTTAAAAACTTTTTTTTCTCAGCACATTCTTTGAAAACTTTCTTTTCTAAGCATTCTGTTTGTAACAGGGATAAACAAATACTATTCCTTGAATAAGCAAGGAGTGATTTAATGGAAGAACTTCAGGAGATTATACGTGAAGGCTTCCAAGATTCTTTATGCCTAGCACTATGGTCGGAGTCGATCTTAAAGATCTTCTCCAACCTAAATGGTTCTGTGATCATTCTTTACATTTAAAAGCTTTCAGACCAAGTCACAAATGTGTCTTTCTGTTCCTTTTTCGTCCTGGAAGGACTTTGCCAGGGGAGGCCAAGGTTTAAGGGCTCAGAGGCTCAGCTGATCCACAAAGGGATCATCAGAGTGTGCTCACAATGGTCTCTGTGATGTGCCAGGTGATGACACTTCAGCACACTGTGCCCGGGTGTGGTGATGTCAATAGTGAGTCCTTGCTTGTGCTGTGATATAGCCATGCCATGCCCCAAAATAATCAGTGCACACCCCTGACGCTCAGTTTGCCTTGGACACGCTCCCACAAACAGCTGCACGTGAGCCAGAGTCCAAGGAAAAGCTGCAACAAGTGCTTCATGCCAAGGGAACACCAATTTATGTGCAAAACTGATGTACAAAAGTGCTCGAGAACACCGCCAGGGCAGGAGGAACACCAACCACCAACCACCTCTGCAGAGGTAGGAAGCAGGTGTGTTCTGGTTCAACCAACAGCACCCTGGCACTGCAGGTCATGTTCCAGCTTCCTGTGTTTGGATGTGCACGAACACCTCAATTTAACAACCCAGCACTGCTCCCCTTCCTTCTCAGCTTCAGCTGGCAGAAGGTGACATAATAAAAACTGTAAGTAATAATTATTATTTCAGCTGTTGCTTATGGTTGGATTAATCAGCCTAGAAAAACTGTTTTCTCAGAGAAGCCCAGGACCGAAAACCCCCACACACTTAGGCAAAAGATACTCATACTGAGAAGCCCCTAATTCTCCATTTTACTGTGTCTGGAAGTTAGCCAGGAGGAGGTTTCCCCCTACTTTTGTCCTCTCATTCCTGCTGAGCTGAGGCTGTGCCAGGCAGGGGACATCTGGCAACATCTGTGCACAGCCACAGGGGACCCAGCAGCGTGTCCTCAGAGAGAGTGACGGAATCAAGGAATCGTGGGCTGGCTGAGGTTGGAAAAGCCCTCTGAGACCACGGAGTCCAATGGGTCACTCAGCCAAGGCCACCTCTGGACCCTGTCCCCAGGTGCCCCGCTGCTCCCTGGGGCAGGGCAGGGCAGGGCAGGACGCGCTGCTTGCGCCACTCCTTGGAGAATCATTGCACAGAGGGTCACCACTGGGACAGACTTTGCACTGCTCGCTCCCAGAGCAGAAATGAAACCCGTCCTTGCTCTCGTGGTTAGTAACAGAAGAGTCTCTCATGTCCATCAGACCGCTTTGCATCTGCTCAGAACATCTGGGGGTGTTGGCTGACGTCTTGCAGGGAACTTTGTCAACCAGGAGGAGTTTGGCAGCTCACAGGCCTCCCTGGGGCCCAAATGTCACTCCAGAACATGCTCTGGGAGCCCTTTCCCAAGCAATGCCACCCAGGCTCACACTTGGCTCCCCTCAGAACTGACTGTGAGCAGGAGGGTGCTGAACAGGGGAGAAATCGAGACCTGCAGTATTAGAAATGGTGGTCCAGAGCCCCGGAACTGGAGAAAATCTCACAGGATCAGTTCAGCTGAGTAAGAATCAGAATCCTACTCCAAAAAAACAAGGAGTCCTAAGGGGTTCCTTGTCTTAGACATCACAATGGCTGGGAGAACGTTCCCTGCCAACCTTGGGTGTGGATGGATCTGTCCCGTGTGCCCCAAGGGACATGGCACTGTTGCAGCAAGTCCAGAGGAGGTTACAAGGTTGGTGAGGGGACTGGAGCTCCTCTCCTCTGAGCCTGAGAAAGCCAGGCCTGTTCAGCCTGGAGAGGAGAAGGCTCTGGGGAGACCTCACAGCCCCTTCCAGTATCTGAAGGGGCATACAAAGAAGCCAGAGAGGGACCCTTCATCGGGAGCTGTAGTGAGAGGGCAAGGGGGAATGGCTTTACACTAACAGAGGGGAAAGCTAGGCTGGACATGTGGAAGAAATCCTTCCCTGGGAGGGTGGGGAGGCCCTGGCACAGGGTGCCCAGAGCAGCTGTGGCTGCCCCTGGATCCCTGGCAGTGCCCAAGGCCAGGCTGGACACTGGGGCTTGGAGCAGCCTGGGACAGTGGAAAGTGTCCCTGCTTCTGGCTGAGGCTTGCCAGAGCAGAGCCCAGGAGCTTCAGGTGTTTCTGCTGACTCTGCTGTGTCCCTCTGAGGAGGATGCTGCTGCTCAGGGCCACCAGCAGCCTCTCTCCCCACGTTCAGCTGGTGCACTGTGATAGCAACAAGGCTAGGCTAGGTTGATAGGCTGTGGTAAATCATCTCAAATCGAGCTGCAAAGTGCAGGTGTGGCTTACCCAGGGTGCGGCCAGTGGGTATCATTCCTTCCCTCCTGCCTGCTGGCATGGGCACGTGTTCCCACGTCACGTTGGCAGGATTGTGGCTGTGCAGTCACCCCATATAAAATGGGTGTTGCATCAATCCCTGTCCTGGCACATGAAAATGGGGAAGTGTGATGGGACAGATGTACCTGATCAGAGCCGCTGGCTCTGATCCACCTCGCATTAAATCATGCATGTCCTACATGGAGCAGCTGAGGGAGCTAGGAAGGGGCTGGGGAATTCCTGATGGAGCTGGGAAAGGGGCTCAGCCTGGAGAAAAGGAGCTCAGGGGGGACCTTGTGGCTCTGCACAAGTCCCTGACAGGAGGGGGCAGCCGGGGGGGCATCAGGCTCTGCTCCCAGGGAAAAGGAACAGGAGGAGAGGGAACGGCCTCAGGCTGGGCCAGGGGAGGCTCAGGTTGAAAATTTTTAGAAATTCAGGAAGAATTTCTTCACAGAAGAGTGGCAGGCATTGGAAGGAGCTGCCCAGGGAGGTGGTGGAGTCCCCACCCCATGGGGTGTCCCAGAGAGGTGTGGATGTGGCACTCAGTGCCCTGGGCTGGGGACAAGGTGGGGATTGGTCAGAGGGTGGACTTGAAGGTCTTGGAGGCTTTGTCCAACCTCAGTGATCCTGTGATTCTGTCAATGGAGATCTTAGAAATAAAGCCTAAGGAGCAACTGAGAGCACCTGGCAAGACAGCAAACCTCTGTGTAAGAACCAACTGGTGTTTCACTAACACGTACATAACACTTTGTAACACCAGGGAGGTCCAGTCAAGACTTCCAGAGCACTGAAGATAACAAGAGGCCTTTCAAAATGGCTTCTCAAAGCCTCTCCATAAAGGCTCCCCAAGCGTGTTCCTGTCTCTCTTCTTCCAGAGTGCAGGGAAATTGCTCCATCCCCGGCGAGTTCTCCGCTGAGTGGAGCACACGCACATCAACTCGATTTTAACAGGTCACGGAATAAGCCGGGCATTTAAAAATATCCACCTACCCAAAAGGACAAATGAATCCGTATTGTGGAGCCTTCAGCAAAGATGGTTGGAACAAAACAAACAAAACAATCGTGGTAATCTCTTAGGGAAGACTTATAATGTAGAACAACTTGTCAGTGCGGGTTAAAGTTTTAAGGCCTAGCAATTTTGACAGCGTCCCTTTGAGCACAGCGAGCGCGCGGGGACGAGCAGGACAGCAAAAGGTCACTTGGTCACACATATCTGCTGCCTCTCTGAAGTTTAGCTCAAGACCCACTAGGCACGTCCCAATTAATTATTTAAATCTGCAGGGAGAAATACTTCTGCAGATGAAAAGGCATAATCTGAAATTCCGGGGAAGGTACAGGATGGCTGGTGTGGTCAAAATGGTGCTGAGGGAAGATGGGGTGAGATATCCCCACCACGGCCTTTGGACATGGAGAGAAGCCACTCACATCCAGGAATGTTGATTGCTCCAGGTATCAGCAAGGTAGAAACTCTGGGATCTTCCAGTATCCTTTTTTTTTTGTTCAATGGAACAGTTCTGGATCACAAAAGGTCACTAAAACCAAATTGACAATGATACATGTGGCTATTTAAAATAACTTTTCCCAGCACAATTATTGATGATGTTGCTGGCAATCTGTAAGTTCCTTATAAATGCACGGACACCCCGAAAATTTTCATCCCAGGTACTGTCTAAAGTGCCCCAAAAGAAAGCTATCAGGCAGGCAAGGCCAGGGAAATGGACATGGAATGCAAAGAGGAGACTCAAATCCTGGATTTATTCATTATGGGATACCAGGCTGGGAATTTCAAATTCATTGTATATGTCTTTGAACAGGTTTTCTAAGCTTTTCCTAATCAATTCAAAGGAGAAAATACCTGGATAAACAGCAGACATGTGCATTCACTGGGGCTGGTTTTCATCTGAAATTGTCTGAGAGAAAAAAATAATACAGCACAAATTCCGAAGGGCCTTTTACCTTGCACCTGCTGACTATAGTCTCTCACTCCAGCACACATAGAGGAAATAAGTTTAATATATTTTTTTCATATTTCCTGCCACAGCAAAGCTTCTTAAACACTTAAAAGAGAAAATAACTACTCTTGACTAGTGCAAGCAGTTTTGCTTTTTAAAAGATACTGTCCTTCCTTTCCTTACCAATGAAATTCATGTTGTCCATCAGACCTAGCTTGGCTGTTTGCCCCAGAAAAACACAGACACTCCACATGGCTTCCTTCCATTCTCTCCTGTGCTGCCATTGCAGGGAGAGGCCAATTAATGATGGTGTTTGTTCTGCTACAAATAACGCGACCCGTGACCTTATTCTTTAAAACTGCAATTTTTGCATTTGTTTCCGCGGCTCAGCCCTGATGTGGGATCTCGATGGGACAGCAAACAATCAGATATAATTAGGATGATAACACATCATAATAGGAAAATGAGCCACTTTCTCTGTCTCAGACACATGAACACAGTGATGGATTTCTCTGCTGCAGTGTAGGGGAAATACCTGAACACCAGCAACACACCCTGGTCCAGTGGTAAACTGATCATCCGATGGGGAGCCACAGGGTTGTACTTGGAGTGACACCTGACACCCGCAGCCTGGGATGGGAACGATTTAAATGTCTAATCACAGCCACAACTAAGTACTTGCATTGTCCAGCGGCAGGACCTACCGTGGATGCTGCTAGAAAAACCCCAGCAGAGAAATTCTGCATCTGTTTCTGTCCCTTTGTCTCAGCTCTCCTGCCACTGTCACCACCCTTGCTGCTCACAAAGACATTTTCCTGAAGACAGATTAGGAGAAAACATATTTGTGAACGTATGAACAGATTTTCTTCTTATGATACATAACTTTGGCATGCAGTCAGGAAACGAGGATAATCTTTTTCCCCATCTTCCCTTGCTAATGAAGAGAAACTGCCTCTGGGGCTGAGGACAAAAGGTGAACTCTCCCTGCACACAATTTACACCTGCTGAGCACATGATTTCGGGCATCTAAAATTCCTGTCTTGGCAGGTGTCCCGGGGACCAAGACACACGCACGGAGACTTTGGAGGTAATATTTTCATCCAGGCATTAAATAAAAAACAGACTTGAGAAGGATGAATTTTGCAATACTTTCAGGCATCTCATTTTTTTGCTTAACCTTGTAAAACTCTTTTACTCTTCAAACTTATGAAGCCCAATCTTAAACAATCAGTAACTAAGATAAAAAGACAGTGGTAGTTGAACAGAAGCCTAAAGGAGGGAAGAGAACAGCCCATCCCTGTTTCTTGGTAGCTGCACTGTGAAGGTGTGGAGAACCTCTCCTGGAAAGTGAGATTGCTTGGGAAATGTGATCCTTAGGAAGTTTTCACTTTCCCTTTATGAGGAGAGTAGTACAACGCTCTCATTTTCCACCTGCTTCTGGACTTTGCAGGTTGGAAAAAGCTGATGAGACACAGCAGTGCTGGGGTGCAGAAAATGTTCACTTGGAAACCGGATATAGATCCATTTTGCACTCATAAACTGCCGTGCATCAATCGAAATTTACCATACATTAATACTGACAGTGCAGCTTCATTTGGGTAGACGACCACCTTGAGGGGTGGGAGGACTAGGGGACTCTCCTAGTTCTAACAAGTGTTTGTTAGAGATGGATGAAATGACAACATCTAGTGCCATGTTAGAACACATATATGGGGTAGGCATTCACATCCAGAACTTGTGTGTTAAATCATGCTGAAATTATTCACCACAAACTGCATTTAAATCCCATGTTTTTTCCCTATCCCAATTATTCTTCAGTTCTCACGCTCTCTAAAAACACACACCTTAAACCATATCCTTAGAAAACAATGAATCATTTTCTCTTCTTTTTCCTTTTATTTTCACTTCTTTCTCTTCAGTTGACAGCTTCTAAGCCAGAGTATCTACTAATTCCAGCTGCCACTTGCGATCTTAGCCCCTTTTAAGAGCACTAATACGCCTGGGATAAACACCACTCCCATCATCAGTGACTGAATATCACTGACTTTGCAGAACTAACGAAATCCAATCCTTGCAGTTGTTTACTGCCTTAAATGACACCCAGACAGCTGAAGACCACGATGGGCTGCGCGGGCGGTGGAGCCGGGCTCCGGGCGCGGGCCGGAGGCCTCCGGCACCGCCTCCGGTACCGCCACCGGCGCAGCCCCGGGGAGGGGCCGCCATGGGCGGCGACCCCCATCACGCAAGCCCGGGGATGAGGAGGCCGCACTGGGCCCTTCCCCGCGGGCCCAGGCCGCATCAGCGGGACTCCCGCGGCCTCAGACGGGGCAGCCGCGGCCCCGGGCCGAGGGCAGGGCGGGGAGGTGCGGGCGGCGTTCGAGGCGGAGCTCGGGGGAGCCTGGCTGGCTGCTGCAGGCGGAGGGCGGGCAGGGAGAGAGCCGCCCTCCCCTCTCCTCCTCCCGCCGGCCGGCGAGCAGCCCGCAGAGGGACGCGGGCTCCGCGGGCTCCCGCAGTAAGTGCCTTTCGGGGTTTCTGTGTGCACGGGGGGTTCGGGCGGGATGGAGGGAGCGGGGCCGGCCCCGACACGCGGGTGGAGCCGCGCGTTAAACGCCGGAGTCGCCTTTTGTTATAAACGTGTATCAAACGCATCCTGGCTGCCTCTCCTCCACATCCTACCCTGTTGCCCAGAGAAGCTGCTCCGTCCCTGGGAGTGTTCCAGGCCAGGCTGGACACTGGGGCTTGGAGCAGCCTGGTCCAGTGGAACGTGTTCCTGCCCATGGCAGGGGTGGAACGGGAGCATCTTTAAGGTCTCTTCCCACCCAAACCATTCTGGGGTTTTATCATTCCATGTGTAAGGCTCAAGAACAGCACGGGTAGATGGGATATTGGGAAGAAATCCTTCCCTGCGAGAGTGGTGAGGCCCTGGCACAAGGTGCCCGGATCCCTGGTAGCCCAAGGCCAGGCTGGATGGGGCTTGGAGCAGCCTGGGACAGTGGAAAGTTTCCCTGCCCATGGCAGGGGATGGATTGGGATGGGCTTTAAGGTCCCTTTCCAACCGAAACCATTCCATGGTTCGATGGTCTTATACAGCAGCTTTCACTACCAAGTGCTCCCAGCCTCCTCCCCCTGGTTTATGTAAGCTTTTCGATGGGAAAAAAAGGTGGCAGTTTTACGGAAGTGGTGCAGAGCCCTGGGCAGCTGTCCCTGTGCTCCCTGAGAATGTCCCACAAGGAGCAGTCCAACCCCAGTGTGTCTGTAGGTATCTATATATAATAAATGAGGGGGTTGCAGAGCTCGTGAACTGTATTTTTTATCTGGGCTGGAGCTGATAAAAACAGTATCTCCCATTATTTTTAAAAAACTGATTTCTTGGTAAAAAAAAAGCGTAGCTGTAGTTACACTGAACTTTGTAAAATGAAAGTAAGTTATTACTTCCACTGGATGTACTCATGGGACCATTGCTCGGTGTCCTCAGCTTCTCTGAGTTCTTTCCTCTATTAAGCAATCAGTAAACGTTTGTAAGCCTGATTCTACAGGAAAAGATGTAAATGTGTGTATGGAGAGCTTGGGTTTAAAACCAGCCAGATTTACGCCCTGCTTGACTTCCTCTAGTGTTTGCTGTGAACAGGTAGTACAGGTGTGCTGGAAGCAGCTCCTTTCACCCGCTGCTAAGAAGCAGGGGCTCTCCTCTGCTCCATAGGAGTTGCATTTTCTTCCCTTCCCTGCTCCCTTCTACCCTTTTCTTTTCTTTACTTATTCATGGTTACAGTTCTTCGGGAATTCTCCATGATAGGCAGTGACTGATTAGCCAATAAAGACTTGGTCAGGTATTTCAGGATCTTTCTGTGTTAATATGTAAAGCAAAGTCCAGTACTGCCCCTTCAGTAGCAATAACCAGAATATTATTCATTTTAACTTTAGGCAATTAGCAGTTTACTTAGTCTGAAGTTGGATGGAAGTTTTGAGTAGGCACAAGTGTGCATGAAAAATTATTCACACCCCTTGTATCTAATTTGTAGCATTACTTTGGTTGTATATATATGGACTTACATTTTGTTTTGCTTAATTATATGTGTGCGCACAGGAGCACAGTAATAACAATTTTGTGAACTAGACCTTGCTGCATAATGTAGTATTTTCTCTAGAGATCATTTCTATCTGCTGACTGTCCCTGACAGGAATTTAGGAAGCTGGCAGGATGTGGTCAGCGCAGAGGCCATTCATGCAGAGCAGTTTTCCAAAGGACAGCTCCTACAGGTGCCTGCTTTGTCTCCACACAGGTCTCTGCAAGCTTTAGCAAGTATTTAAAAGAAATGTGCATTTTCTGCTGTCAGTTTGCAGTTGTGACTTCCACCTTCCACTCGTAGCTGATGGTTTCAAAACAGGGCTTGGCATTTCCAAGTAGCTCAGTTAAGCAACATCTTCCTTGTAGCCTGGTGCTTTTTTGTGTGCTGGCAAACGGGACCTGGGGAGTTATTTTGCCTTTTTATGGGCTATGTGTCTTCAGCCTCAGCCACAGCTCTGACAGCCTGGTTGTATAGATTAACTAAGCTACTGCATGTTCTTGGCCTCCCGGTTGTAGCTGGAACCTGCCTTTTTCCAGGGATTAGCTGTGTCATCGTGGATGTGCTCCTGCAGCCGATGGGAGCGCAGGATGTGAGCACGAGGGTGCTGATCCCTGTCCCTGCACCCACCTGGGACCCGCTGGGTGCGCTCAGGAGAGTGGGAGACCACAGCCAAGGTGGGAGACGGGAACAGGCTGGGAGGAAACAGTCTTGAGCTGTGCTGGGGGAGGCTCAGGATGGACATCAGCAGGAATTTCCTCATGGAAAGGGTGCTCAGGCCTTGGAACTGCCCAGGGGGGTTTGGAGTCCCCATCCCTGGAGGTGTCCAAGGAATTCCTGGAGGCGGCACTCAGAGCTCTGGGCTGGGGACAAGGTGGGGATGGGGCACAGCTGGAACTCCGTGGGCTGGGAGGGCTTTTCCAACCTCAGTGTTTCTGGGGTTCTGTAAAATAAGAATTAAAGGGTAGGAAAAGCAAGCTGAAGCAAGCGGGACAGAAGTGGAAGATGACCCTTTAAGGAAGGAAGGATTCCTGCACCACCACTGCTCCATGGGTGTTTGTGGCTCAGACTGGAGCCACTTGGGGTAAACACGGCAGAGCACAGAGACCACAGAGCTGTTAGCAGCAGCGGTTGGGCTCTAGGGCTCCACTCATTAGCTCTTGGTGATGTAGATGCAGCCTATTTCTTCCAAAAAGCTTCGCTTTAGGAAACAGCTTTTATTACGTAACGAGCAGACAGTTTGTAATCAGACCTCTTCCACAACATCACAGTATTGATTTTGGAAGCATTCCATATCCCTGAATGGCTCTCTCTGAGCCAGGTTCCCAAGAGAACGTGTAGCTCTCTCTCCAAGGGGTTTCCAGGTGAACTCACCCCGAATCACAACCAGATCCTGTGGATGGAGTCCAAAGCCTGGGACTGGATTGTTTTTATTTGCTTTGCAAAGCTTCTCAAACCAAGCGTTGATTCTGATTTCAGAGCAATCCTGAACGCAGGCCCCTCCTCCAGGATTAGATTTGCATGTGCTATCAGGTCTCAATCTGTATCCCAGGATATAAAACTAGGCTACTTCCTTGCCACACCTAAGTATTCACCTAATTTATAGCTATTTTTTGAGCAGGTTCCTGTTTGTGTGTGCAGGTATATGTCCAGTCTTGTAAAAAGCAAAACACCTTGTTTTCTAATCCCTGCCCCTTGAGTGTTTGACTAGGGAGGGGAAGGAAAACCAGGGATAGAGTGCCAGCATTGGGATCAAGCTAAACAGGTAGACTGTCTATTCAAATATCCACATTAAAAATGAGGGGAATGAAGAATATCAAAAAAATGGGGAACAGCTATAAATTAACTATAGTCTTCGTATTGTGTGTGTGGTTTATGGCCGATATTAACCCCCACCAACAGTGAAAGCAAGAATGACTATTGGAACTGTTTAAGTTAAAACAACATTGGCACAAGAACGCATAAGTATGGAAATCATCCTGCACAAATTAGTGATCAGGCTGGAGACCAGGCTTCCCACTCCTTCCAGCAGGACAGGAGGGAATTGAAATATTTTCATCTAGGTAAATATATTTTGATGTTTGTGTGGTAGGAAAGCTCAAAATACCTGTTGATGTTGGTGTTTCTTTGTATTCCTGTTAGTCCTTATGTACAGTCCTTGGGATTACAGCCATCCCTGTCTGTAATGTTGCCTCGTTCCCAGAAACATGTTACTCTCTCTGGCAAGACTATTGCTACTGAAATCCCAAACAGGATTTACACATCAGACCTTTCCCCTCATCATCTGTAAGATTTTTTTTTTTTGTTGTTTGTGGGAGGGTAATGAAACAGAAGGAAAAGAAGTGGTTAGGCTGAAATGCAGACACTCGAAAGAGGAGCCAAAAAAGTTTGTTCCTTGTAGGACAGAGTTTACAGCAGTTGCTCTGTCATCTAATGCAGGGTGGGAATATCTTGGTGTCTGAGTACAGAAGGCAGATGAAGTAGTTGGAAGCAGTGGGACCAAGAGGAGGAACGAGGATAGGATATTTTCTGCTTTGTTTCTCCTTTATTTTTGTGCCTGACAAGTGCTACAACCACTTTTGGGCATGAGAGCCGAGCTGGTTGCCTGTACCGGAGCGTGGGAAGGACTTTCCCCTTATGGTAAAGTGCTGCTTGGCTTCCACTTCCCGGCGCAGGGTGGCCCGGGGGGATTGGGAGTTTAAATTCTGCCTGCAGGACCTTACAGGTCTGTGGGGTGGCTGAGGGGACCCGTGACCCTGTGAGCTGCCTGGATATGGCAGGTGATGTTCCTGTGCTTGGCTGGAGAGGTGGTCTTGGATGATGACTTTAATTGCAGTGCCTTAACTTGTGTTTGAGAACCCAGAGTGACCAGAGGGACTTTAATTGCAGTGCCCTAACTTGTGTTTGAGAACCCAGAGTGACTTTAATTGCAGTGCCCTAACTTGTGTTTGAGAACCCAGAGTGACCATGGGAGGCTCTAGGAGAGGATCTGGAGGATGGATGTGTCCGTGCTGTGTCAGCCGTGTTGGGACCCTCTGGAACCCTTCCTTGGGGTGTGTTGTTCCTCACTAGAGATCTGGAGCATCTCAAGGTTGGGTTGGTTTAAGCTTTAATCAGTTCCTTTTCAGCTACTGCAGTTATTCTGGCCTGACATCCTGTGTAACATTAACCATTCGCTGCTGCTCAAAGGCAAACGAGAGAAGCTGGTAGATGACCCGGTTAAGAGAGTGCTAATTGGGCTATTTTCTGGTTACATCCCCTTTTTCTTGATAGCTGGCCACTTCCTGCACTGACACACCCTGAAACTGCCAGTAGCAGAACGGTGCAGCTTTAAAGGCTGAAAGTAGCCCCAGTCAGAACTTAGCTGTGGCCTTGCTGCTGTCACCGTGGCCACCTTCTGAGCAGCGCTGCGAGAGAGATGAGAGCTGGATTAGGGGGAGCTGAGGGTGGGACTGCAGCTCTTTGGAGAGGCAGCAGCAGTGCAGGACTCCCAGCTCAGCCCGGAGGGACATCAGACTCATCATCCCAGGCTCACCTGAGGAGCTTTGGCAAGGAAGGAATTAGACAATGCTCCTGCACCAATGGCAAGTTATGCAAACTGTAGTGGAGATGATGATAAGTTTTCTATTTTTAAGCCTTGCATTGAGTGACTCACTTTATTAGATGTGTTTGCGATGGAATGCGAAGCACCCGGATTCCATGGTAATGGCCTCGTAAAGCACACGGATCTGCACCATAACAGATTGGGTTTCTGCTCCCAATTTGCTGGGTTCTGCATCTCAGCCGTGTCTGATGGCAGCGCGGGGCGGCTCACGCTGCTGCGGCGCAGCTCCGCAGCCTCGGTCCATCTGTGCCTGCACTTCTGCTGGAATACTCATCCCCCTTCGCTGTCTAACTCGCGGCTCTGGGGCTGAATAACCCCCCACTCCCCTTCCTTCATGCCTTTCATTCTTTCCCCCACCTCCGGCCATGGGTTGCTCAGATCCAGCCCCATATCTTTGTAATTAGAAAGTACCTGAGTAGAGAAATGCTGGCGATGGTGGCACTTCCCCTTGGGTCACCTGCTGCCTCGGGTGGGAGTGGGTTGCACAACTCCCAAGAACATCCAGGCAACAGTCTGGCAGCTGGCTGGGCTGGGCATTACGGGAAGTAAGGGAGGCAGGTCACTGCCAGGAGCTGTGTCAGCTTCACAAGGACTGTGGGTGGCAGAGGTTTGTCGGGTGGGACGCGCTCTTCAGAAGCATCTACCGAGGACGGGTGTTGAAATCCCTTCTTTAAAAACCAGGGTGTAAGCGGTGCTTTGTAGGTATTTGGGTTTGAAACCTGGGGTTGAAAGCGAAGCAGTGTAGAGAGTGCATTAATTTCTGGAGTGGAGCCTTCGCCTGTGACACAGCAGGCCCAGGGTCTGACAGCTGGGGCTGAGGCAGGGAGCAGTCCCCAGCCTGGGTCTGGAGCAGGACACTCCTCTGGGAGCAACTATTGCACTGTGCTATAGTCCACGTGAGTGTGACTGAGATGCTGCTTAAGGAAGGCGCCAAGGAGGGAGCATTTCCTACTGTGGCTAGGGTTTGTATGAACTTTTGGAAATTGAAAGCAGGAACTTGCGCTGATAAATCTTTTATGTAGTTTCCACTCTGTGTAGACTACTCTCCCCACCCCTTTGTGTCCTTTCAAGTTTAAAGCCTGTTTCTTCTTATCATGAATCCTTTAACAGCAGTTTGAGCTAATGTCCCTCTGAGTCTTTACCAGTGCTCAGCTGTTCCCTGGGAACTGTTCCCTGGGGTTATTGAACCCCTTGGACAGAGCACTCCATGCAATTGCTACTCCTCGTGACATGGCTCTTCCCACACCAGTCCACGGTTTGTTCCAGAGCCTGGCAGGGACCTCTGCCCACCCTTCTGGTGAGGCCACGAGTCCAAAGGTGCCATTTATGGCTCCTATTGAAACCAAGAGTAAGGCTTAACATGCAGATTTACTGTGTCAGATGGCACTGACAGCACTAAAACACTCTGAGCCGCTTTTAAAGGTGACTCAGAATATTCGTGTGATGGAAAGATGACATATTTCTGACTGTAGTGCTTCTCACGCTGGTTGCTATTATAATTTTCATTAAAATAAAATTCCGTTTCTGCCACAAGCTGTTGATCTCAGCGTGGAAGGGAGGCAGGTTTCAGTACCTGCTCACGGAAGAGGAGGGGTCTGTAAGCGTGGGCTCTTCCCTGGTCCAGCCTTCGTGGGAGCCCCATGGGCTGCACTCCTTCCCCTTTCCTCTGCCCTCGGGTGTATCCCGCTGGGAGCCGGCAGCAGCGTCCTTCCACAGCCGTCTGGGGCAGAGCTGGGGCAAAAACCCTCGAGTGTGTGTCCAGAGCCTCGCTTTTCTCTGCGGCTGTGTGGCCAGCGAGGCAGTGTCCAAGTGGTCCTCCTGTGCAGGAGCCCCTGTGTGCCCTGTGCCTGTCGGGCAGGAGCCGCGGTGTGCCGAGCCCTGGCACAGCCCTGGCACAGCCCCGCGGTGCCCCCGGCTCCCCCAGCCTCATCCAAACGCATCTTCTCGCCCCTCGCCGATGGGGGCTCGCGGTTCCCGGGGTGCCATTGAGCTGTTCCAGGTGTAAAAGCACCGCTGGCGGGTGGGAATGCCTGTCTGGCTTCGTGCTGCAGTGGCTTATGCTAAGCCCTATTTTCCTTTCTCTCCTGAATAAGCTTCTCTTAGGGATGGTGAGCAAGATTGATGTGGCAATTTGAGCAGCTGGTCTCCTGGGAGAGTTCCTTTCTCGGGAGAATTGCCCGTAATCGGCTCTCAGCTCTGAGGAGAGCTAATGCCACACGCCCCGGGGCGGGCAAGGAGCGGGGAGCCCTGGGGCCAGAAATCCTCCAGTACAGGGGCACCAAGCCCCTTTCTGGGTGTTAGAGATGCTACCTGCATGATGGAAGTGGCAAAGCTGTTCCCTGTGGCACATCTAATGTCCCTCCAGCGTGGCTGGAACAGCTGTATGCACAGGGAGATGGGGTCAGCTCCCTCTGGGAGCGATCCTGACCCTATTCCCTGTGTGCCTGCACCTTCGTGCCCAACGTGGTCATGCCTGGTGCTCACCACTGCTGTCCCCGAGTTACTGTGAACAGGAATTAATGGGCTACTGAAGGCTGGCTGTCCTTTATTTATCTGTACAGAGGAATGTTTATGGCCTGAATTGGTAGAGGAGCTTGTAGGGCTCCCAGCAGGTCTGTGTGACAGGAGAGTGCATCCAGGTGGGGGTCAGGCCCTGCTCCCAGGGAACGAGGGGCAGGACAGGAGGGAATGGCCTCAAGCGGATGCAGTAATATTTTTGGAATGCCAAACTAAAGACATAAATGTCAAATAGCTACATTATTTCTTCTAAGTCAGGGGGGTGTTGGGTTTTGGGATTTTTTTTACAAGTGTTGATAAAATTCGTGTTAAAAAGGCCTCCTAGAACTTGCAGTCTTAAGATAATGATTTTCTTCCTTGAAAAACAAAAATAAATGGCTTTCAGAGCTGTCTGGGAAACTGCATTTTTAAAGCAAGCTGGTGTAGGTGACAATCATTGAGCCTCTTAGTGGTTTGTGTACCTCGTGCTGGAATTCCATGAAAAGGAATGCTGTAACTCTGGCAGGTGTGTCCCTGGTGTCCAAAAGGAAGTCTCAGGAGAGGTCTAAGCCAGGGAACAAGAAGCAGGGATGAGTGTTGGCTGTGCTTGCAGGAACCCTGGTTCTGAACAGGGATTGTGCTTCAGCTATCACCCTTCTTCCTGAGCTCATACAGCATGGAAAGGGCACACTTCCCTTTGTTTTCCTGCAAGGCAGCATCTCTGCAGACGTGTGAGACGGCTCCTTGGAAGATGCTAATTTGTTCCTTTTCAACTCCCTGGATTGTTGTGTTCCAGCACAGGCACTTGGAGGGTTTCAGGCTCTCGAAGTGACTCCTTTGCTGCAGTGTGAGGGGTGTGAAAATACTCTGGTACTGCCACCAACCTTACCTCGGAGAGCAGAGCTGTCATTCCTGACTCCTGGAAGCCTCGGGTAGAGGTGTGTGTCCCGCAGTGCTGGCTGGTGTGTGTGCAGTGCTCCTGTCACCATCTGTGTCGTGGGGCTGCAGATGGGACGGGAGTGATGCTGATTGTCTGAGCTCCTTCGGTGTGGGGATGGCAGCAGGAATGTTCCCGCTGCTCTTTTAGTTCCTGTGCTGTCCTGGGCTCCATCTTGTGATACAACTTTGTGGCTATCCATGGTCTTCCTCCCTGTTTTCATGGAGGTGCTGTAGCGTTTGAGGCCAGGCCTCCACTGTAGCTTCCCTCCCAGGAGCTTTCTTTGCTGGGGTTTTGTCTGTCACCTTTCCCTCCTCCCTGTCATGGCACAAAGGAAAGATGAAGTTGATCTTTTTGCGACCATAGTAAGAAGCAAATGGAAAATGTGATACACGAAAGGCTGTCATGGTGGGAGTCTCCAAGAGCATAAATGCCCCTCTTTGGAAAAACTTGTGGGAAGCTGCAAGTCTTGGCCTTCTCTACATGATCCCTTACGTAAAGTTTGTAGACACAACACCTCTGCATGGAATGCCTGTGCCAGAAATGTGTGGGTAATTTCCCCCACGCTGAGTGTGCTGCAGGCAAAGTGCTCAGGGAATGAGGTCAAGGTTTGGATTGGGAGGGACTTTAAAACTCACCTTGTTCCATGGGCAGGGACACCTTTCACTTTCCCAGGTTGCTCCAAGCCCTGTCCAGCTTGGCCTTGGACACTGCCAGGGATCCAGGGGCAGCCACAGCCTTTCTAGGCAGCCTGTGCCAGGGCCTCCCCACTCTCACAGGGAGGAATTTCTTCCTTTGAGGCATTCCAGCCTGGGAACATCTCTCTGTGTACAGCATGTGCAGGTACACGAGCAGGTGAGTGAAGTGCCCTGGTTGTGTGTCTGTGTCCTGACAAACGTCAGGGGAGGCTGCCAGGGCCATTCCTGCCCTGCCTGGGATGGGGATCTGCCCTGACTCCCTGCTCCTGGCCCTGGGGCTGCTCCCTGTGCGTGCTAAGTCCACTGGTGCTCCAGTCTTGGCACGGGGCTGCGCACATTGTCTGCCTCTGCTTTAAGCCTTATTGGTGCTAAATCAGTTGTCTGGAGACTGCTGGGGGAGCGTGTGGCCCGGACAGGGGTGTCCCCGGGTGCGGAGGGCCCGGAGCTCTGGCAGGATCCCCAGGCAGGATGGATGCTGTCCCTAACCAGCTGCAGCCCCCGAGGGCCGGGGAGATGGAGGGGGCTGCGCCTGCTTAAGATTCAGGTCAGTCCCATGCAAATCGGTCATTCAGCATCTGAACACTGGGCCTATTAAGAACTTGCCTGACCCACATAGGGCTGGTTTCAAGCCCTCTGGAGCTGGGTGATAAAATGCCACCCTGCTTTTGAGCCGCTTAATCCTGTCTGTGCTGCTGCTTCTTGCTGAGGGCCCTGCTGCTGCCTGCGCGGCGTCGCTCCGCCACCGTCCCAGGGTAGGGCAGGCTGGACAATTCCTGCCTGGAAGGCAGGAGGGAGTGCTGTTAGGCTGCTGGGATTGTGGCAGTAGTTTGATGGGACGGGTAGGCAGCTGAAGGAGACGTGGAGCAGGTCCAATGTGGTGTTGGGATAAGGATTTGGTGGCTCTGTGGCTGGGGCCAGGCTGCTCCTGGCCTGCCTTTGCCATGGGATTGGCAGTACCTGCCATGTACTGAAGGGTCACTGTGGGGAGTGTGTATCTACTCAGGTCTAAATACTCCTTCCTCCTTTGGCTTTCTCAGCAAACACTAGAGCACTCTGGCTTGCCTCTGTCTAGACTTTGTTTAGAAGTTATTAATATTGCAGTGAAAATCTCTAATTAAGACATTGCTACCCTAAATTTCAGCTTGTCACAACATTGTCATTAGTTTCTTCAAATGGTCTATTCTGTGTGTACCAGATCCTGACATGGTAAGACTGCCAATTAATTTTTATCTTCTTTTCTTCCAGTAAAAAATGGCATTTCAGAAGGCAGTGAAAGGAACTGCTCTCATTGGAGGAGGTGCCATAGCAACAGTTTTTGGCCTCTCTCAATTTTCTCAGTATAGAAACAAACACGTAAGTATTAATTATGATTTCTGATAAAATGGGAAACTTAAAATCTGTCAGAGCATATGCCAGGCTTGTACAAATAGTTTTAAGAAATGACCTTTGGGTGCCACTGGGGGCTTTACTTAGTTGCAGGAGGAGTGGAAAGACCTGACTGAAGTAAAAGCACTGTCTGGACAGTATTTTCAAGCTTAGAAGCTGGAAGTGAAACCAGCAGTGCTACCTCTGAACATCTCAGCTTCCAAATAGTCCTGGTGCCAGCTCCTGTTGGGTTCCTAAGGCTGGGGAGGGGATCTGTGCCAAGGAGGTCGTTGGGCAGGCTGCTGGTGCCTCTGGCGGGCACAGCGCAGCCGCAGTGAGCGGGGCTCACAGCAGGGCAGTGCTGCAGGTGAGTGTGCATGGATAGAGTCAGTTCCCCCTGAAGGGGGTGTGGGATACCTGTAAAGCAGCCATAGGGAAAGAGGTGCAGCACATCCCAGCCTCAGTTTGGGGTCCAGTTTGTTGGATCCTGCTGCTGGAGCAAACAGATTTCCCTGGGATATCTGCTCCTCCCAGCAGGGCTGGAGTGGCTGTGCTCTTGAACTCCCTGATCATTGCACCAGGGACTTGTTTGGGTTGGAAGATTCCTCCAAGACTCCAAGTCCAACCATTCCCCCACTCTAAGGCCACCATGACCTGTGTCCCCAAGTGCCACATCCACAACGGCTTTTAAATCCCTTTTTTGGCTGTTTCTGTGGGGAGGAGGAGGAGGAGCAGCTGGGAATGAGATGAGTCATTTCTGGGGAGCCAAGCTGGGAAGTGGATAAGCCAGGATTCTTATGGCTTCAGATACTGTTGCAGAAAATAAACCCCAGCATTTCAAGTGAGCTCCCCATCGGGCTGCCTGCCTTGCTCCAAGCTGATAATGCTCTCTCCATATAGTCTTTATCCCCAGGTTTCACAGCCTGGCTTCATTACTGTCAAAAATGGCAGCTGCAGCTTTTAGGACTGTTAAATAAGAGGAGTTGGAAGGGAAGAGTCACCTGGAGAGCTCACTTGTTGCATATTGTCTGCAGGATTCCAGAATTTAGGGAATTCCCATTTTTCTGGGGATAGCTGGCCACCATGAACTTCCAGAGACAGATTAAACCCCAGGATTTTACAGAGTGTGGTCATGGTGTCAGAATGGCAGAACAGTTGTTCTTTCATCCCAACTAAGTTTTCTGTTCACACACATTTGCTGACATTTTAGGTCACATTCATGCAGCTGAAATTGAATCATTAAATCCCAGAACAGTATGGATTGGAAGGAACCTTAAAGCTCATACCAATCCACCCCTGCGCCATCCCTGGAAGTGTCCCAGACCAGGTTGGACAGGGCTTGGAGCAACCTGGGGAGTGGAAGTGTGGAGCATGACAGGGGGTGGAACAGGATGATCTTTAAGGTCCCTTCCAACCCAAACCAGTCTGGAATTCTGTGATTTGGCCTCAAACACTCAGACACCTGCATGGCCCAGGTGGCACAGTGAGCCTTTGCTGGCTATTTCACCAGCACTTCCCACTCTAATGGAGACAGAAAATTGGAAGTACCAGATCCTCCTGCTTCCTGATGGAATTGCTGCTTTCTGGTTTTTTGGGCTGTTCTTTAATGCATCAACCTAAGCAGGCTGGTGCCAGGTGTGAGTTGGGGTGTTCTTGGATATGCCAGGTTGAACTGGAGACCACTGCTGGCTTTTCCTCCCCCTCTACCCTGGTGATCACTAAGGGGAAAGGCCGTGCTTTGGTTTGGAGTTGAAGATTCTGCTGTCCTTTGCCAGTCCTGCTCTTGCTGGTGTGTAAGTGCGTCGTTGGTCAGTAGAAATGGCTCAGCAAGGTGGATCCAATAGTGTGATAATGTGATAATGCAGGGTCTGCTTTGGGGAGTCTTAATTACTGTATTTTTTTGTTTAAATGAATAAGGATGATGAATTTGACTCTGCAAACCTACCTGGAGATTTACAGTAGCAAATTAATGAGAGCACTGGCTTATGGATTACTAGATCGCTTTATAACTTGATGATTAAATTCAAACTGCCAAACTAAATTCCTCTCACTAAGAGCGTAATCAAAACCATTCAGGGAACTCTTGCCTGAGAAATTGTAGATATAAACAGCAATTGCTTATTTCAGTAAACACACTTGTTCACTGCCAAACTAATCACGTTACTGCAGATGGAATCCCTGTGTGCAGCTTTTCTTCACTCCCCCATTTAATTGACAGCAAGATGCATCATATCTATATCAATTCCTGGTACTAATCACTCTGCTTATATTCCAGGGCTAATCTCCACACTCTGGCTATACCAAGGGCTGGATGCTGGAGACTCTGCTCTGGGCTCTGCTAGGAGCCATTTGTTGTAAATAATGGGTTTAAGAACAAACCAAAACATGGAGTCAAACCCACCTGATGCCAGTATTTCAGGAACTCCAAATCTGGCTTTTCTGGTGTTCTGTTGTTCTCCTGAAGTTAAGTAGTATGCTTGGAAAATTGTCTGGAAGTGCAGTGCAAAGTGAATTGGGATGTGGGGAACTGGGAGGTAGGGATTTTCCTTCTATAGAGCTCATGGAAGTTGAGCCCATGTGGCTGAGCTTGATACCCAGAACTCATGCAAGACAGAGCCAGGGGTGTTTTTAGGGTTCCCAGTTTCCTGCTTGTCACTGCTGTCTGGGAATGGCAGGGGGGTGCTGTGGGCAGCTGGCAGCAGCTCCCTGGTGCTGTCGCTGGGATGAGCCCACAGTGCTGCAGCAGCAGCTCTGCAAGGGAAAGCAGGAGCTGCTGCACACCCTGGCCCTGCAGCCCACACTGCTGCAGCCCTGTTGGTGCTGGGTGCTCCAGGGAAAGTCTCGGATGTGCTGCATTCCCATCCCCTTCTGGGAGGGAGAGCCGGGAGCTGTGGTTGGAGCGCTGGCAGAGGGATGTGTCACAGCCACCAAGGAGCGAGTGGGGACAGAAACAGCTGCATCCTCTCAGTGTCTCCCTTCTTGGGTCCATCACTCCCTGGAAAAACGTGTTCTGGAATGCATCAGTGTTCCATTCTTTATAGAGGTTGTGGCTGTCCCATCCCTAGCAGTGTCCCGGGCCAGGTGTGACGTGGCTTGGAGCAACCTGGGATAGTGGAAGGTGGCCCTGCCCATGGCAGGGGGTGGAACGAGATGCCCTTTAAGGTCCTTTCCAACCCAAACCATTCTGGGATTCTGTGTTTCTATTATACTTTGGGGATATAAAAGTTTTATAGCAGTGCTGGAGGCGAGAGGGCCAGTGAGAGAGCAGGGAAAGAGGCAGGAGGACAGAATGGGATGGACAGAATTCCATGGCCAGAAGAATAACATGGAATTTCTTTGAGGTGTCCAAACTTTGTCGCTCCTCTGGTGATCTTTGCTAGCAGCCACACGTTGATGTGTAAACACGAGGCTCATCAGGATTCACCTCTCTGCTTCCCAGCCCTGTGTGTGCCTCGGGAGCTGCGGGCTCTGTTTGAGGGCTCTGTTTGAGGGCTGCTCTGCCTGTAAACTCTGGGTAATGAGCAGACCTTTGTTGCAGCGTTTGCAGCCAGGGCTGAGCTGGGTACAGTTGGGTGAGTGCTCAGTGCAGCTCCCAGGGGCCCCACGTGGGCTGGGGGCACAGAGCTGATCCCACAGGCATCACCATGCTTGGGACAAACCAGTGGTCATGCTAGGATTTCCAAATCTTAGCTTTTCTTTCTTGTCCCCAGTCCCTCTCCAGCTCTCCTGGAGCCCCTTTAGGCCCTGGAAGGGGCTCTGAGCTCTCCCTGGAGCCTTCCCTTCTCCAGGTGAGCACCCCCAGCTCTCCCAGCCTGGCTCCAGAGCAGAGGGGCTCCAGCCCTGGAGCAGCTCCAGGGTCTCCTCTGGACTCAGATCCTCACTATGAAGTGAAGGACTCTGTCTCCAGCCCAACTTTCCCCATGGATTGAATTGTACCACATGTGCAGAGACAGTGTTGCTGCTGTTTTAAGTGATTTTCATGAGCTGCTTGCATTAGAGTCAGTATCATCCCCGACTGCAGGATGAACCTGGTCATTAATTACCTTTGCAATATGCACTTCCTTGAGTCATGGCTGCTAGTTACTAGATTTTATTTTCAGCTCTACAGTACTGAGAGAGACACAGAACTGATGCATTTAAATCATGATACTGCTGAGGAATGAGCAAATAATTCTGAACAAAAATATTTAGGCTGCATGCACCATATAATCTGAACTGAGGCTTTTTGTGCTTGGCTGGAAAGGAGTTTCTGTGGTTTGTCACTTGAATTTTTATTAGTTTGCTCTTTCCTGTCTGGGAGATCTGGACAGAAGCTATTCTGCATAGTTAAGTCTGCCATTTGGCCTGGAGACTGGGCCATGCTCAGACCTTAAATTAGGTCTTAAATTAGGGTTAAACAGGTTTTTCTGGTGTTCAAAGTGTTTATAATATTCAAGAAAGTCTGGAAATGTTTAGAATTCAGCTTAAGTTGATGTTAACAGCAGAGAGCCTTCAGAGACTGCTCAAACCCTTCACACTTAAACCATGGTCCCTGGTAGGTGACTGAGCATCAGCCCCCCTCTCCACAGTCACTGCACAGAGAGCAGCACTGGCTCCAGGAATATCAGCCCAAGGAGATTCCCAGGGCCATTCCTGGAAAACGTGAACTTGCCTGGAAATTGCCACGTCATTAAGCTTTGTCACTTTCAAGTTGTATTTTAATGTGCTGTAGGACATTGTAATAAATAAACTGCATTGCTTAGAAGTTTCTCACAAAGGATGTGAAATTAGAGTTTCTTTGGTGTTTCAGTGCCCTAAGTTTGACAATCACATCACTGCTGAACCTCATCAAACTTGAGCTTGGGTTAATGCCAGTGTATGAGGTGTAAAATGTGCACTCAGCTCTGCGTCCTTTGCTGTGGTGGGTTTTTTGGTGGAGTGAGCCCAACGGTGTGTCTGTTCAGTAAATGCTTCCTTTATAATGTTTATTAAAGTAATAACAGTATCCTGTAACATTTGAGTGTTCCTAGAAGTAGTTAATACAGCTAGTAACATTTGAGTGCAGTGTTACATTGAGGTGGGCAAGGTGCAGTAAACGTGTAGTAACACTTCATGGTTTTACTACTGCTTGCTCCTCAGTGTTTAGTACAATATTATTATTAAATATGGCTGGGAATATGTGAGTTTGCCTTTCTGGTTCTAGAAAAGGCTGTGTTTTGGGGGTTGTCTGTCCCCCATATGTGCAAAACAAAGCCAGGGCCTCATGGGCTGCGTTCCCTCTTTGCAGGGTGCCTTGGTGCAGGTCCAAGCTGCAGAAGGTGCTCCAGTGAGGAAGGACCATCTCCCCACGAGAGAGCAGCAGATCCTGGCCCTGCAAACCAGCGGCGAATTCGATGTCCTTGTCATCGGCGGGGGAGCCACGGGCTGTGGCTGTGCCCTGGATGCAGCCACCAGAGGTAAAGAAAGGCCTGGAGGTTCAGTTGCTGGCTCCTTCTTGAGTTACCTGGCTTACAAGAAACTTCTCAGACTGGCTTTTCAGAAGTACTCGAAGGTACAGGAGGGGTTATCCTGAGTAGGAAGCCTCTGCTCTCAGAAGGCAAAAGGACCCTGGAGGAGGTCACTCAGCAGATCCTGAGCTCATTGCCCCCGTTTTGGGGGATTGGCCAGAGTAGAGAGCCCTGAAGTTCTCAGGTTCTTTAACCTGGACATGTGCCTCAGAAGCAGAGGCAAAACTGCCCCCAGGAGTGTCTTGCAGTTGGAGCTGGAAAACACCTGTCCAGGAGGTGTGGTAATATGAAATGGATACAGCAGTAGGGTCTGGCCATAGGGAGGTGAGTCCAACCTCCAGCCTGGTTGTTATATTTAATAACACGGGACAAAAAGGACTTGGGATATTTTCACTTCTGCCTCTGCTGTGCTTTGGCAGAAAATGCAGTTGTAAAGCAGATAGAAATTATTACAGTTAATCTCTGTTTATCCTTTCCTTGGGTATACTGGTTATATCAGTAGGTTTCTGAGGTGTGAAATATTCATGGGCATTTGGTTAATGAGTTGTGTCTCCTTGCTGTTCATTCATGGAACTTGCTCTTTTATCGTGTTTGCTTCGCTTAACAACAAATTTTGTTTTTCGTGTGTTTGATAAATCTTAGCCAAATTATTTCTGATTGTGTCCATTAATCTTCAGTCACATTCGACAAAAATAAATTGCTCTGATCTTTGTAAGTTACCAGTAATAATTAGATTCTTTTGAGGACATAAAAGGTTTGGGAGACCAGTGGATGTTAAAATCTCTGTGCTGGCACTGCTGAGGCCCCTCGAGTGCTGTGTCCAGTTCTGGGTCCCTCATGACAAGAAGGACGTTGAAGGGCTGGAGCGTGGTTGGACTCAGTGATCCTGGGGGTCTTTTCCACCCAAGGGGTTCAGTGGTTAAGGCTGATCAGACTGTTTCCTATGTATGTCAGAATTCCAAGTGTGCCCTACGCTCTCTGGCTCTCCCCTGGTTTTGGGCACTTCTGAAGCCAACTCCAAGTAAGCAGAGCTGTCTCCCTCTCTGGAATGCCACTTAAATTGTGAGTGCAAGAGGTTTAGAGCTCTCTGCTGCAAAGGGTTAAAAGTGTCCATGAAGCCCCTCTGTTCCTGCCATGCATCCAAGCTCTCATTTGCTTGCGGGAGCGTGGCCCCCGTAATGTGCCATAATGCCTTTCCATTGTGAAATATCCAGCTTTTAATGTGCTTCTGTTTAAGTTCTGCTTTAGCTTTTCCCTCAGGAAGAAGGCTAAAATTTTTCATTACAATATAGACAGTGCACTACACTTTGAATACAAATTTATCCATGTACAGAGTAATTTTTCTTGTGATTGTCTCTACCCTAGAGAAGTGTCTTTAATGAATTACATACAAATTGTGTAATTTAAGAAGTTAATTTGGTTTTCTGGTAACACAGGACTGAAAACAGCCCTTCTAGAAAGAGATGATTTCTCATCGGGGACCAGCAGCAGGAGCACTAAATTGATCCATGGTGGAGTGAGGTACCTCCAGAAGGCCATCATGAAGTTGGATTTTGAGCAGGTAATTGTTTGTGCTGGTTGTTAAGCAAAAATTGCTGGTAGACACTTCACTGTCCCAGTTAGACCTGAGTCCCCTTTTGAGCTTTCCAGTGCTGGATTCTGTGTTGTATTCCACACTGCTGTGCATGGGAAGTGTCTTCTCTGGGGGAGCTCTCCAGGCTTGGGAAGGCAGTGCTTTGATGAGCAGTGTCAGTGCCATGCCCTGTAGGCTGTGGGTTTTGGGAAAGGCAGGCAGAGACAGGGCTGACCTGAGAATAAAAAGAGCTTAAAATAAAATAAAATGAGATGGATAATGTCATGAACTGGGCGGAGTGAGTGGCTGTCCTGCTCTGGAATGGGGAGAGAAAAGATGGTAAATGAGTGTTTTGATTTGGAATGGGGGGAAAAACATTGTAAATGAGCGACTTATTTTGGAATAGGGAAAAAAAGATGGTAAATGAGTGATTTATTTTGGCATGGAGCAAGAAAATACAGTAAATGAGTGATAGTGTATAAATGCTTTTGTGCATTCTTGTGTGGGTGGAAGCCTGATATTCCTGTTTTGAGGAATCACATTGTCTTCCCATTGGAACCTCTCAAAGTATGTTTCAGTGGTTGTAATGCTGCTGCAGAAATGGTGACTTTTCAGGGGGAAATACCCAAACCCTGCAGTTATCCACCTCTAGAAACCTACATTTTTTGCCAAAGAACAGCTCCACATTGATTAGTTTGGAGAAGAACCCTTCTGCATTTGCAGCTTGGAGTTAGGATAGGATTGAACTGTGGGAATTGGCCTGGAAGCTGTGCTGTGGGATGAGTCCTAGCCCTCCTGAAGTGCTTCATGCCCCTCATTGGGGCAACGTGCTTGTGCTTTACCTTCAAAGGAAAAACTACACAACTGAGGTGTCAAGCAGGATGAAACTACTGAAACTTAATTTTATTGGGGATCCTTTTCCTTAACCGCTGAGTTTTTCAGCAGATTACAGTTTGTTTTTGAAAGCCCAGTATCAATGGTGTGAGGTGTTGATGCTTCAATAAAGTCTCGTTGAGCATTTCCCCTGGCACTGAGGGTGGGTGGTGTGGGACTGACCGTGGCTGGTGTTTTGCAGTGCAGGTGGGTGAGGGAGGCCCAGGAGGAGGGTGGGTGGTGTGGCACTGACCATGGCTGGTGTTTTGCTGGTGTTTTGCAGTACAGGAGGGTGAGGGAGGCCCAGGAGGAGGGTGGGTGGTGTGGCACTGACCATGGCTGGTGTTTTGCAGTACAGGATGGTGAGGGAGGCCCAGGAGGAGGGCGGGTGGTGTGGGACTGACCATGGCTGGTGTTTTGCTGGTGTTTTGCAGTACAGGATGGTGAAGCAGGCTCTGGAGGAGGGTGGGTGGTGTGGCACTGACCGTGGCTGGTGTTTTGCAGTACAGGATGGTGAGGGAGGCCCAGGAGGAGGGTGGGTGGTGTGGGACTGACCGTGGCTGGTGTTTTGCAGTACAGGATGGTGAGGGAGGCCCAGGAGGAGGGTGGGTGGTGTGGGACTGACCGTGGCTGGTGTTTTGCAGTACAGGAGGATGAGGGAGGCTCAGGAGGAGGGTGGGTGGTGTGGGACTGACCGTGGCTGGTGTTTTGCAGTACAGGATGGTGAAGGAGGCTCTGGAGGAGCGTGCACACTTGCTGCAGAGCGCGCCCCACCTCTCGGCCCCGCTGCCCATCATGCTCCCCATCTACAAGTAAGCTCTGCTGTCCTTTCTCTCCTTTCCCTTGGCTTCTCACAAGCAAACCCTGGCCTGGGAGAGGTTTCTTAAAGCTGTCCCAGGCTCTGTCCTCCAGTGGTGGCGGGGGGAAGTTGCTGGGCTGCAGAAGCACAAAGTTCTCTTGTGCCCCAGCCAGCAGTCGCTGCTTTGGGGGGCACGTCCTGGGGTGCAGCTCTTCAGTGCCCTCCCAGCACCCAAACTGGGGAGAGCTCTCATTCCTGGGATGTATTTTCTGTTTTTTCAGTGCACCCTTGCCCTTAACACATGTGCTCCCGGTGCTCCCAGCAAGGTGCTGTTCTGTCTGTGCAAGTACAAGTTGGGTATGGATGGAACAGGTTCCTCCTTCTCTGAGGAAGACACTCAGTGCTTTGGGTTAGCTTTTCAGTCTGTAAGAGCAATTACTCACTGGAACGAGCTACTTAGAGCAGGGAGGTTTTGCTGAAGGAACTTAATTTTATTGAGACCATTCCTATCTTTATTATTCCTGTCTTAGTGGGAGGGGCTCGTGAGGGCTGGAGCTTGTGTAGGTCAGTGGTTGCCTGCATTTTTCGTGGTCCTACTTGTGCAGGAGGCCTTAGACCGTGCCTTGTGGGACTTCTGTCAGCTTGCACACGCAGCTTCAGTATCTCACACAGAGGCACAAAAGCCCTGTTTAGATCCTGATTCTAGAGCAAAAAAAGCCTTGAATCTGCTTGACTCACTGACAGTAGCTCAGTTGAAAACAGTAGCAAACAACACCTAAGTGTGGAGTATTTACATTGCCTTGTTACCACGAGCTTGTGTGCTGTCCAAGGTAGAAGGGCTGTAAGAACATTCTGCGTTCCTCACTGTGTTCTGTGTTACAGCGACAGCGTGTGCATGCTCTTCTAAACGCTTCATTTGTATTTTTGCTTTTCCCTTCATGGTACTTCTTTCCCCTCAGGTGGTGGCAGCTGCCGTACTACTGGGTTGGGATAAAGCTGTATGACCTGGTGGCAGGCAGCCAGTGCCTGAAGAGCAGCTATGTCCTCACCAAGTCCCGGGCCCTGGAGCTGTTCCCCATGCTGCGCAAGGACAAGCTGGTCGGAGCCATTGTCTACTACGATGGTGAGTTGCCCCTCTGCCTGTTCCCTGTCCACGTGGTCTGGGTTTGGGCTTCAAACACAAGTGTGAGGCTGGAGATTGTGCACTGGGTCTCCACAGGGGAGAATAGCTTGAAGGATTCAGCTTGCCTCTTAAGCGTTGATTTAGGAGATAAATTACGTTTTCATGGCAGCAGCTTACTGGATGTAGGAGCAAATATAGTGGTTTTCTTGGCTAGTGCGTGCAGAGCTGTGTGAGAGTGTTCTGGTGGAGATGTGGTTTCTGACCTTTTGGCAGCAGAAAGGTCTTCACACGAGGTGCATTATAAAGGGAATTCTTTTCCCTCTGTAGAACTGCATTTACACAATTCATCAGCTCGTCAAAGGGGTTCCGGAGTGGGAAGGACTCTGGAAACACACTGGGCTTCAATGGGGTTTATGGGGCTTCTGGCTAAAGCTTGTGTTGCTAATTGCAGGTGTCTCAGAGCCCAGCAGCATGGAAAAACAGCTAAAAATTAATATATATGTGTGGGAATATGTATGTGCAGGTTCTTGTTTGGGACTAGAGTGGGATTTAAGGGACTGACTTGGTTTTTACTTGATTTTACTACTGATGGAGGCTGCATCTTATCTTATTTTTAAGGTCTAGAGGAAAAAAGAGGTTATTTAGAAAAATTTGTGTTGGGATTATGTGGTAGTTTTTGTACCCAGTACCAGGACCTGCCATAGACAGCATGCAGAGAAGGAATTCAGATTTATTTTTTCCGTATCCTGAGCTATTCCTTGGCTTGTTTTAAGGGATCCCAGGAGCCTGCCAGAAGAAAGAAGTGGTTCTCTTAACTGTAATTACACTTCTCATAAGAGCACTATAGCTTGAAATCTGTTTATAATCTAGTGAAGTTTTTTCTGATTAAATAAATAATTTGGCTGTATCATGGCTATTTACTACTCCAGCATTCCAAAGATACACCTTTCAGGATAGCCTGAAAATTGGTCTTCGTGTTTCTTACATGAATAATTATTTTAAACAGTGTTGTAGATCTAAAGATTCAGCACCAAGAGGCCATGTGGGCTTTGATGGCAAACACGGGCAGGGCTTTGAGTGACTGAGAGATGTCTCTGGAGGTTTTGGTGCCATCCCAACAGAGGGAAACAAACCCACGCTGAATATTGGAAAGGAAGAGTAAAATAGAAAAAAAAAAGGAAAAACAAAATCTATGTCTTGCCTTATTTTGCTTTCTTTATGAGACGCAGCTCAGTTATCCTCATTTTTAGGCATTGAATTAAAATTAAAAAAACTTTCCAAGCTCCACCAAACCTCAGTTTCTCTGAAGAATAAAGTGGTTTTGAGGGACTCAGGGATGGAATTTGTGAGTTGGTAATGCACATCGGAGTGTTTTGAGGCTGCTCCTAGTGCAGAGTAAAGACTGTCCAACTCGAGTGTTAAATCAGTTCTTAACAGGCCACATTTCAGCTCAGTGTTGCCTGTGGTGCCTCCTCCGTGGGGTGGCCCGTGGGGCAGGTGGGCTCCTGTGGGGCTGTAGCACATGAACTCATTTGTCCTGGTCAATTAACCTGTGTTCTGGCCACAGGAAATGGGATTTAAGTCATAGCATTTCAGCAAGCTCCCTTTAGGTCTTGTAAATTATTATACTTGAATTTTAATGATGCACTGTCACACCCTAAATCCAGAGGAATGGAGCACAAAGGGAAAGGGAATGGAACTGAAAGTAGAGGAGGGGGTGATAAGATGGAATTAAACTCGTTTTAGTCCTTTCAGAAGGATTAGTCATAAAATAGAGTATTAAAAAATGGCAAAGAAAAATATGAATCCTAAAGCAGGTGATACCCTTCCCTTCTCTGTCCATCCCCTCTCTCTCCCCTAAAGAGTGAATCAATAAACTGGCCTTTCAAGGCTGGAGTGTCTTAGCTGTAAGTGCAGTTAAATGCAGGTTTATCCCGTTCCCCTGCTTTCCTTTATTCCCTGTCCCTGTAATTGTTGATAACAGAGCTGTTGATGATCACAGATGTCGATCCCCAGCACCAAAGGGAAGAGGTGGAACCGTTCCACGTCTCAGTTAATGTTTTGTGTGCTGAAGCCCGTGCCCCGCGGTGCCCTGGTGGCGGCCCCGTCCCCTTGCAGGGCAGCCCGGGGCCGCTCTTGGTGCGGTCCCTGGGTGCCGGGGGGGCCGGTGCCACGTCCAGCCATCCATAATTCATGAGCACGTTGTGTTCCCAACCGGCGCCGGGGTCGTCTTCATTACATCCTTTAAATTGTTTATACAGGCACAAAAAAATGGTACATTATAAATGTTGGAAGTACCAGCAAGAGCAAATCACAGCCTTGTCCAGAGGCTATTCTTGCTCTGCCTGAGCATCGGGAAGCCAGAGCATATGTTGGATGTTAGCCGGGGTGTACACAACGTGTCCTATTTATTCAAGGTTTGCTTTGAAGCCACAACTTACAAGTTTGTTTCTTAGGGGGACATGTCAGACTGCATTTAGCATTTGTTGGTATTAGGATACTCCTGAATAGCAAAAAGGCAACATTTTGGGGGGAGAAGGCGGCTGCTATCTGAGCAGGGATCTGTCAGATCCACTTAGGGGCTCCGGGAGAACTGGAGAGGAGGCACAGGGAGAGGCTGGGCTGAGCTCAGGATCGCAGGCAGGATTGTTCTAAAGCACTTTAAATGGAAGAATTAATCTCCATTTAAATTATATAGAGTTCATTATGATAAGAACTAGGAAAACCATTAAAGCAGGGATCCAGCTGGCCAGAGTGTGTCAATGTAAAGTGTTCAGCAATTCCAAGTGGCATGGTTCTCTTTAAGATACATTATTTTTCTGTCTTTAGGTGCTTGCAGGCTTTTTTAACATATTTTGCCTTGCAAGATGAGCCCTTAGGTGTGTAAGGAAAATTTGTGTTCTGGAATCAGTCCTGAATTTAAGATTATAGGGCTCTGCTGACCGTGCTGTCTGAATTTGCTGTTATTTCCTGAAAGAAGGAATTAACATATGCTGTGTCTGGGACTCTCCTGCCACACCAAGGCATTGGATTGTTTCATGTCTTGCTCTAAAAATCTCCAGTATGTTTGCTGCAATGGAAGTAGTTGGTTTTTTGCTTTTTGCATTCTCAGTACTTTTGCATACATTCTCTGCTGAAATATTTTAATGGTTGTTTAAAAGTAGAAAAAGCCTTGGCAGAGGATTTCGCTTTCCCTGTTTACATCAAACCCCCTGAGAAATCCTTCCCAGGCACACGTGCACACACAGACACACACACAAAAATCAATGCAAAAGAGTAGGGCATTCATTAAGCTGTCAAAAACGGAATAAATGCTTTTTTTTATTTGGGCTCTTGTAGCTATTTTTCCTAGGATTTGAGTGTGTCCTGAATTATGAAATGTTATAGCTTTATAATTCATGTTTGACAAATGGTTATTTGGAGATGTTGAGCTGTAATAGGGGTATTACAGACAACTCTGTGGCTGTTTTTCCTTCCCTGGGTATAAAAACTCTGACAGTTTGTCACTGAAAAGACTTTCCGTGGGTGATTTTAAATACACAGCTCCTCGTATTTCTTGGTGTTTCCAGCCTGAGGCTGGGGGCTGAGAGAAGCCTTGCAGGCACACTAACCATGGGTATGGCTGGGACATACTCTGTGTATGCTCCCTGTCCCGTGCTGTTCCCGTGCCACGGAGCTGCCCGAGAAATCCTGAAGGAAGCAGGGACTGGAGAGGGGGATGCTGGCTGGGGTGCAGGTGCAGTGAGCCCAGGGCTGAGCCCACAGTGATGCCTTCTCCAGCCACCTAGAAACAGAGACTAGACAAGCGTAAGGGAATAAAGATAGGTGCTTATTTGAAGGGCCTTCAAGGCACACCCTGGGGAGCCAGAGGCTGCCTCCAAAAAATGGACCCCAAGATGGACCCCAGGTCATGAGTTCTTCACACTTTTACAGGTTTGGTTCATTTGCATACTACGGTTAATTCTCCAATTAAAGCCCCAGGTCAATGATGTAATTCCCCTCAGCTTGCCCCCCCTTAGAGGCTTTGGGTTACACATTTTGGGCCTAGAAGAGCCTGGCTGTCCTTGAAGGCAAAGCCTGGAGAGGCTTTGTTGTGTCTGCCCAGCACGAGAGAGCAGAAATTACAGGCTACAAGGAACTTCAGAGTTACACTCTAAGCAGTACAGAATTTGAAAAATGTAAAAGTTAAAACCTAAGGCATCAACAGCAGTGGGGCAGTGTCCGTGCTGGTGCTGGTGCTGGTGCTGGCACAAGCTGGTGGGGATGGGAGCAGCCGGGGCTGCCCAGCTCCCCGGCACAGCCCGCGCCGCTCCGCCTGCCCGAGTCCCGCCGCGCTTTGCCCGTCAGAGCGCTTTTATCATTTTCAGAAGGGATAAAATCAATGGCCTGAACCAGCTGCATCTTTAACCCAGTTTTGCCTCTGTCAGAGGTGCGGGCTCAGGCACGTCGCTGCAGGAGCAGCCCTTTGCTCCCGACAGAAGGGCCGTGCTGCCGCGGGCGCCCTTCCCAAAAGCACACGGATGATAACTGCATCTCTGCTGTACCTGTAACAATTTAATCGTGTGAGTCAGCCCAGTCAAGCATCCCCAGCTCATGACTGGGAGACATGAAATTCATTGTCATTATTGTCCCTGTCATTTTGGATCATTATATCCTGCTGCAGAATTTTCCTCACTCCAGTGCTTTCTTACCTCCAGGAAGCAGGGATTATGGCTGAGGTTGGGGTGGGGGCAGGACTGTGAACTACATTTACCTCAGGGGAGCCACAGATTAAATTGGCTTTGCTTTCTGACTTGCCGGATTCGTCTGTTTGTACGCTCTGGGTTTAAGGTTGGAAATGATGAATATTCCAGTGAATTTGGGGCCTCTCTCTTTTCTTTTTTTAATGCTTGTATAAGCAAAGGATGGGGTTTGTGTCCCTTAAGAAGTGAACGGGGAATAATTCTTCAGAACACGTTACCAAAAAGGTTTAAGATTATTCCTGAACAAAACAGCATTATTTGTTCATTGTGGCACAAACATCTGAGTGGTCCCCGGTGCGCTGTGGCTGTCGGGGGAGAGGATGGAGCTCTGCTGTGATCCAGGGATGTGTTCCATGGGAGCTGGAGTGGGTCCCTGGGTAACAGGTTTCGCTGCTCCCTGTGGGACATGTCCTTGGGAAGGGAAGCGGATGGGGGGATCCCTGCACATCTCGCTGCTCCCAGGGAACAAAGGACAGGAGGAGAGGAAACAGCCTCAAGCTGTGCAGGGGAGGGCCAGAGTAGACACTAGAAAAAACTTCTCACTGAAAGAGTGGTCAGGCATTGGAGTGAGTTGTCTGTGGAGGTGGTGGAGTCCCCATCCCTGGAAGTGTTCAAGAGGCATTGGGATGTGGCACTTGGGACATGGTTGTGGGGAGGTTATGGTGGTGCTGGGTTGGCAGTCAGGCTGGAAGGTCTCTTCCAGCCATGATCCTGTGGGTTCTGTGGTCTGTGGGAGCAGTGCTGCCCCTCTCTGCACTGTGGCGTGGCACTCTGTCCCTCAGGGCACTCTGTCCCTCAGGGCACTCCATCCCTCCGGGGCTGTCCAGGATGGCATGGCCACAGTGGGCCAAGCACAGCACACAGCAGCTAATACACCCATCGCTGCTTTGTCTAGAGTTAAAAAACAGCACAGGCTGGCCCCGTGGGAGCTGGCCCCGGTGGGTTTTCCCCCTGGAAGCCGCTGAGGCTGCAGGGAGCTGCGGTGGCATGGGCACGGCCCTGCCTGGCACGGTGGCACGGCCGCAGCAGCCCCGCCGTGACGGGTGCTCAGGGTGACATTTCAGCGCCGCTTCCATAAACTGACAGTGACAATGTTTAGTTTCATTTTAACACGGTGCTTTTCCTGCCACTGACACGCCAGTCGCAGTGTAGTGACAAGTTGAAGGCTGATACAAAAGGAGTGGGAAACAACGTAATTATAAAGCAGTCACACAGAGCCAGAATTCCAAATTTTGTCTGTCACTGGATGTGGTGGATATTGTGGCTTATTTTTGCTTTCTGGGATCTTAGTTTCAGTAGGAGTTTTAGCTCCTGTGCTGTAACTTGGCAGCAGACTCAATCAGATAGACATTTGCAGGATATTGGGATTTCGTCTGTAAAAATATTTTATGAGTTTTCTGCTTCTTGCTTGTGATACTGCTTTGTTTATCACTACAGAATTTGGAACAAATCATAGTAGAACCAGGGCCCTTGATTTTAAACTGACAGAGGGCAGGGGTAGATGAGAGATCAGGGAGAAATCCTTCCCTGTGAGGGTGGGGAGGCCCTGGCACAGGGTGCCCGGAGAAGCTGTGGCTGCCCCTGCATCCCTGGCAGTGTCCAAAGCCAGGTTGGATGGGATAGTGGGAGGTGTCCCTGGCAGGGGGGTGGAATGGGATGAGCTTTAAGCTCCCTTCCAACCCAAACCATTCTGGGATTCCAAGACTAGGGAGGTTTATCTCCATCATTATTATTATTGTTATTCTTGTGGTCTGAGGTGGTGCTACATGGAGGAGGTCAGAAATTAAGGTGGCTACTGCTGGATTATTTAAACTGGATGTGTCAAATCTGAGTTTGAATCTGTTGGAATCAATTTACCTGTGAGTCTGGGAGTTTGCAGCAAATTCCACTTCAGTTTCATGTGATTCAGAGAGCTGGAGTTCGGGTTTCAGGGCATTGTACTGACTTGTGACTCACGAGTCAAAGGGGATGTCTCCCCTGAACTCACCCTGCTTGTGTTTGGGGAGAACTTGCTGAGTTCTCTCTCAGAGAAGTCGGGAACGATTTTGAGTCACTCCAGCTGATTCATCGTGCCTAACTGGGATCTAACCCTTTCCATATGCACAACAGCTCCTGGGCTCCTGCTTAATGCTTGTAATAAAACTGCTCGTGCATTAAGCACTTCTTTAAAACTACAGGAGAGGGACAGTCTTGGTGACTGAGTGAAGTGTAACTGTATATATCTAATGCACGTGTATAATTGTGTAATCACTCACCAGCCTTAAATTTGGTGAGGTTTTGGTAAGGTTTGTATGTACACGATGAGAAAACTTTGAACATGAAAGGATTTGGTTTCCTGTGCTGCCTTGCCGTGTGCCTGCAGTTATCTGGTGCAGGGCTGCAGTAAGGAATACACCTGTAGGTACAGAATTACACATGCTTCCGCATAATTTCTAGAATACCAGTGTTTTTGGGGAGCTCGCTAAAGGGTGTCATTAAAGGAATAACGTTCAGGTTATTTTGCAAGTATTTATTTTGCTTTATTCCCTCAGCTTTTTAGAAGAAACATAAAAACCCCTAACCCTCCTTATTTTTGTGGCTGCTCTAGGTAGGGATCTGGATTTGTGGCCATTCTTGAGGGCCTGGCTGTCTAATTCCAGGCACTTGTTTTCAGGTGTTTTTCCTTTGCAGAGCAGCCTGGCAGTGGTTCCAGGGGGGATTTTCCCCCAGAGAAGGTTCCTTAGGCTTGGTGCCCAGCTCCTTGCACGGCACTGACGGGCTGTGAACGGGGAACAGGAGAGAAGGGCTCTGTCTCTGCTGCAGGGACCAAGCTGCTCCTTGCAGCAGGGAGTTTGCAGGCCCGGGTGCCACGGCTGTGCCCGAGTGTTTGGGGCAGTTGCTGCCTCTCCTGCGTGCATCGTGACGTGGTTCATGGTCGTGCAGCAGCCACACCACAACCAGGTGGGAGTTCTTGGCCCAGAAAGGCTGGCATGAGCACTGAAAGCATTCCAGCTTCTTAAAAAAATACAACTGCAGTCACTGGATGCTGTTTGTCTGAACTGAAGGGAGTTGCAGAGGAGAAATCAGGGACTGGAACAACCTGGGCTAGTGGAAGGTGTCCCTGTCCAGGGCAGAGGGTGGCACCAGGTGAGCTTTAAGGTCCCTCTCATCCCACACCATTCTGGGGCTCTGTGATTCTGTGAATTGGTAGAGCAGGTGTAGTTGTCAGAGTGACACAGGACAGAACATACCAGAACTGCCAGAGTGCCTCATTAACGCTCTGGTTTTCACACAACGCTCCTGAATCAGTCCCAAACAAATCTCTCCGGTCTGTGGGCTTTGTTACCACTCCCTGCTGGCTGGGGCTCAGCTCTGATAAAAATAAAATTGAACGTACACTGTGTGCACTCTGGGGGAGGATCCTGTGAGTGCCAACGGAAACATTGTCTGTTCGGATGTGAAGAAATACAGCATTTGCTACTAAGGAGTGAAAATAGAATTTTCCCAAATTACACAAAAAGAAGAAATTATAAACCAAATGGCATCACTGTTGGGCTTAACACGATGTGGGGTAGACTTACTCAAACTGTCTTTGCACACTAAATGTCCCCAGCAGTGTGGCTTTTAGGATTGAGGGGTTTTTTGGAGGGTTCAATGTTAATTTGGAGCCCCAGGGGCTGCTGTGCTGGACAAGGACACAGAGCTGGCTCTGGTGGGTAATCCAGGGTCTCCCCTGGAAGCTCGGGGTTCCCTTGCCGTTGATCACACACCTTGGGTTTCTTAGAGTAGAATCATTGAACAGGCATCTTGGGAACGTGCAATGGTGCTCGTGTCAAGAGAGCTTCACACATCTGGGCTGGAGGAGCTTAAGCTTGGAGTGCTTTTCTCTTGTGTTCGGGGGATCTCTGTGTCTGGGGACAATGGCATTTGATTGCAAGGTCAGAAAGGTTGAGATGCAAAGCCTTTGCTTTGCTTTATCCTTCCCTTGCTCTCTAGAGTGTTAAGGATCATCATTGTGGTCTGGAGCTCCCTCCCAAGGGGCGGCTCTGACCTCTGCTCCCTGTGACCAGGGACAGGACCCGAGGGAACGGCTGGAGCTGTGTCAGGAGGGGTTGAGGTTGGATATCAGGAAAAGGTGCTTCCCCTTTGGGTGAAGGGTGCTGGGCACTGCCCAGGCTCCCCAGGGAATGATCACGGCCCTGAGGCTGCCAGAGCTCCAGGGGCGTTTGGACAACACTCACAGGGACAGGGTGGGGTTGTTGGGGTGTCCTGGGCAGGGCCAAGGGTTGGACTGGATGGTCCCTGTGCGTCCCTCCCAGTTCAGAATATTCTAATTCTCTGTTCAAGTGCAGGATTTTAATGTAATTATCTAGGGGAGAACACACACATGCCAGTTGGCAGGCCTTAAAAAAAAAAAAAAAAGAAGGCAAAACCCAGCTGTTCCTGGGTATAAAACCACTATCCTGTGACCCCATCTCTCCTAAACTGTTGCGCTGTTGTTCTCCACAGATGATAAATTCCCAAGGTGGGAAGTCACTCTTTACTCCTTTCAAATCCAGACCTCTCCAGATCTCTGCTGTTTATGCCATGAAATACTCAAGGACTCCGCACTGTAGGTCACATCAATCTGAAGCCAGTGGGTTTTTCTACCAGTGTAGTTAATCAGGAACTGGTTATTTCCCAGTCCTCTGTCTGCAAATGCATTCCATGGGCACTCAGTTGCTTTTGGACAGCTGAGGAGTGAGTGATAGCATGGGGGTTCCTGCGTCAGCATAACGATGAGGGGAAAATGGATGAGAGGTTCAGAGAAAGCAGGAAAATGTTGTTTTGAACACAGTGGTCCAAATCCTGGCATGTGCTGAGAGTGTCCTGAGCTCACTCTGACTTTAGGAGCATTGGGAGGCTCAACAAAACGCCGAGCAGCCTTTGGATTTGGGGCTTGCTAAACAATTGGAAGTTTGGTTTTATAGAAATTACCCATTTCCACATTATTTATTCTGCTGATTGGCTTCTCCGGATTGCTTTTGCTCTGGACAAATAAGTGACAAATCTGGGAAGAGGCAAACTCGCCAAATTTAAACAGTCAGAGTTCCATAGACCAAAGCTAATATTGGCTGATGTGGGGTGGTGCTGCCGTGTGATGAATCCCCACACCAGGGCAGCCACAGGAGAGCGGGGCTCGTGTCGGTGCCGCCGGGGGCACTGCTGGCAGGAGCAGACTGAGGGGGGCTGAACCTGCCTGGCCTCGGGGTCCTGCTGAGGAGGGAGCAATGCCCCTTGTGCCGATGGCACAGCAGGGTTTGGGTTTTGGTGGCCCCTCTGAGGGGGTGCTGCTGCATGGCCTAGGGCAGCTGTGTCCTGCAGTGCTGTGGGTCAGGCTGGCCCCAGTTCCAGCACCAGGATAAAGGGGGTGTCTCCAGAGTAATGAGAGCCCGGGACAGCCGAGTCCTGAGATGCTGTGGGTCAGGCTGGCCCCAATCCCAGCAGCAGGATAAAGGGGGGTGTCTCCAGAGTAATGAGAGCCCTTGGCTTCAGGCTAGAGGAGCGTTTCCTGGATTACAGAATCACTGAAGCATTTATGTTGGAAAAGCCCTCCAAGAGCATCGAGTCCAAGCTGTGGCCTCACCTCATCAACCAGCCCAGAGCACTGAGTGCCTGTCCAGTCGTTCCTTGAACACTGGGTTCCTTTGGAATTCCTGCTGTTACATGGAAGCAGCTGCTGTACCACAGCTTGTCGCTGTCCTTTGTCCCTTTTTCGCCCAGTGCTCCCTCTCCACACGAGCTGTACCTTCTCTCAACCCTGCCTGAAACTGGGAAGGTTTGAGGTGAACCTCATAAGGTCATTTATCCCTCCCTGCCACGGCAGCAGCAGCAGTGCCCGTGCATTTACAGAATGCTTTGCCTGCCAGCTCTGACCGATGGTTGTTCCCTCTCGTGCCTCTTGTGTGATGGAGCATCCCCAACTTTTCCTGACATCTTGCTCAGTTGTTTTGCTGTTCTTCAGTTGTTGCAGCTGATTCTGGGCATTGTTTGCTGAGTGGAATTGGAGTTACTGTTTGTTTCTTCATCAGTGCTTTATCATGCTGCCGTTCCTGTACACTTTGTGTAACTTTTTTTCTCGCAGCTGAAGACGGATTGCACTGCACAGCCTGGGCTGGGTTGGAATGAGGGGTTTGGGGAGGGGAGGTGGTGCCTGCGAGGCCATTGATCCCATCTTTATAACTTTGCCCTTTTAGCTGGGAACAGATGATTTGCACAGGGGTTGGAGATCTGCGCAGGCAGAATCCGAAGGACCAAACTTTACATAAACCATTTATACTAAACGTTGGGAATGCTGGCAACATAAATCACCTACAGTATCTATTACAAATTTATCACTTTATCAGTATTATCTGTGATAAGAGTGATCCAAACAGGTGGCGAAGTGAACCGTACCTCAGGAAGTTTAGCCTGCTCAGAAATTAATTATTCAGCACACACAGAGCCTGGCCCCTTCAATGTATAGTAATTCTTTCCAGCCAGCATCCAGGCCTCCAACTTCAGTGCAATAATAAATAGGAAAAGTCTCAGGTGAAGCCAGTATTTCAGAGTAATTAATCATCTTCCCCTCACGGTCCCTCCACCTCTCTCTTGGTTTTCTTTAACGAGGGAATTTCAGTAATAAATCTTTAATGATACATGTTAAGAATCCTTCATTAATTCTTGTCCACTTATTTCTCTTTTTTGGGTGCTTTTATGTTGTATGTTGGGAAGTTCAAAGGAATATACAAAAAAAACCCCAGTTAAATTTGGCACAGTCTCTAAAAGGATGTTTTGGATGTCGAGTGTCACGTGTTCGCTTGGCAATCGGAATTGTTGGTTAACACCAGTAGGATTGTCAAAATCCTGGACACGGGTCCCGAGTTACCACAGGATTAGCAAGGGAAAGGGAGAGGTGGTTTGTGTGGTGCCCAGTGCGGGGCAGATGCTCGGTGTGAGCTGGGTGCGTGCGGGGCAGTCGGAGGCCGTGGGGCGCGGCCGGACGCAGCGCTGCCCACGCGGCCCCGGCAGCGGGCGGCCGTCAGCGCTACGCGATGTGACAGGGCCGGCCGTGACGGATGCGCTGTGACACGCGGCGCGGCGAGGCCGCGGGTGACGGCCGTCCTTCCCCGCAGGACAGCACAACGACGCGCGCATGAACCTGGCCATCGCCCTGACCGCCGCCCGCTACGGCGCTGCCACCGCCAATTACGCCGAGGTGCGGCACCTGCTCAAGACCACGGACACGGGCAGCGGGCGGCAGCGCGTCTGCGGGGTGCGCTGCAGGGACGTGCTCACGGGTGAGTGGGGTCTGTGGGGTCTGTGGGGTGTGCTCACGGGTGAGTGGGGTCTGTGGGGTCTGCAGGGTGCGCTGCAGGGACGTGCTCACGGGTGAGTGGGGTCTGTGGGGTCTGCGGGGTGTGCTGCAGGGACATGCTCGCAGGTGAGTGGGGTCTGTGGGATCTGTGGGGTGTGCTCATGGGTGAGTGGGGTCTGTGGGGTCTGTGGTGTGCACTGCAGGGATGTGCTCACAGGTGTGTGGGGTCTGTGGGGTGCGCTGCAGGGATGTGCTTACAGGTGAGTGGGATGTGTGGGGTCTGTGGGGTGCGCTGCAGGGATGTGCTTACAGGTGAGTGGGATGTGTGGGGTCTGTGGGGTGCGCTGCAGGGATGTGCTCACAGGTGAGTGGGATGTGTGGGGTGCACTACAGGGATGTGCTCATAGGCGAGTGGGATGTGTGGGGTGCACTGCAGGGCTGTGCTCACAGGTGAGTGGGGTCTGTGGGGTGCACTATAGGGATGTACTCACAGGTGTGTGGGGACAGCAGCACCCTGGGATAAGGGGAGGGAGGATTGGGGCCGCTGCCATCTGCAAACAGCCCTGAACCAGGGCAGGAGCCATCTTCCCGAGCCGTGCCATTAGTGTCGCTCAGCTTCCACTTGTGTCACATTTCTCACTCAAACCCCAGTGTTTTGGCAGGCCAGACTGAGCTTTCCACCCCAGCCCTTCTGTCAAGCAAAGATGACATTGTAAAAGGCTCTGTGCTGTACAGTAGTAATCCCATTTACCAAGTCTGCGGGCTGAGACTGAAATCTCTCTTCTTGAGAGGCAGATTTCAGCTGAGCAATTTCCACCCCGCCTGCCTCTCTTCTGCCCTTACAGATAAGGTGGAATTCCGCTCCAAAACATTTTCTGTCAGATCTGGTGTTGGGTGAAAACTTGGTTAATTTTTAGAACCCATCCCAGCTGTTGTGTTCAGACACGCGGGGTACACTTTACAGTAGGTTGAGTTCATAGAGAGATGAATAACAAGGAGCGTCAGTGAGCAGCAAACAAATGGTGTCTGTGATTGATACTGTTTTCTTTCACAGGGAAGGAATTTGATGTCAGAGCCAAGTGTGTTATCAATGCCACGGGACCCTTCACAGACTCGGTGCGCAAAATGGATGATCAGGAAGTGCCCAACATCTGCCAGCCCAGCGCAGGCGTGCACATCGTGATGCCTGGCTATTACAGGTACTGCACGGGGAGCCTGCTGCGCCTCTAACACCGTTTGTGATCTCTGCTGCTGCTCAGCAAATCAGCCGGGAGCTTTACAGCACCACTGGCTTTGCAGCGTTCGGAGCGCACAGTTTGATTCTGATTTTTATTTGTGTTTTTTAAAGAGGATCCTGGCGCTGTGCCGGTGAGAAGAACAATTTCATCTATTCAGAGCAGGCTGAAGCCGTGTGGTTTTTAGTGAGAGCTCCCCAAGGCAGGACTCCTGCTGAAGCAGAAGGCGTTTAGGCAGCGCATCCCCAGGCTTGTGAAAGCACCTGTTTCAGTGATGCCTCTGAGCTGAGTGTGCTGCTGCTTGGTCACCCCCTCAGGAAAACCAGGAGCATGTAAAACCTTCCAGAGAGGTTGCACCTCTGTACAGAATCTCCTGTCCTGTTAAATCATGGAATCACAGAGTGGCCTGGGTTGGAAGGGACTTTAAAGATCGTCTTGTTCCACCACCTGCCTTTACATAGGAAACTCCCTGTGCAGTGATTCTGCCGTGGTGTGGCTCTGCTCAGAGAAAACAGGAGTGCAGAAGCACAGAATCAGTGATAGGATGGGCAGCATAATCAGTAATAATAATGACTGTCACAGGCAGTAGAAGTAGCTCAGAGTAACGCAACCACATTTCCTGAGGCCCCAAGCCCACCCACCCACCCGTGGGGGTTTTGGTGGGCAGGACGTGCCCCTCCTTGTTCCAGGAGAGGTTCCCGTGGCACTCTGCTCTCTGCAGCCTCCCGCTCCTCTCCCTGTTTGCTGTGCAAAGCCAAATCCCCTTCTCCCGAGCCAGCCTTGTCAGTTGGAGCTCAAATATTACCTTTGGTTCCTGAAGTCATTAGCATCCTAATGGAAATTCCCCTTTATGGACTTAGCCCAGTTGTGTTGATACAGTGCCCTTGCAGTAATGCCTTCCACAGCCCCGCTCAGAATGGGAATTCAGCCTTCCAGGGCACCACGGGGTGTTTCTGCCAGAGCTGTCCCAACAGGGCACGACCACAGACTGTCAAATTGAGGCATTTTTGGCCTAGTGTAAAATCATCCTGCATTCTCTTCTGGTTTTCTTTTTTTTCGTTTTTCTATCTTTCCCCATGAAAAATTGTGAAATGACCTGATAGCTGCTTTAAAGTACTAAAAATGTGGAGAAATAGGCTGTAATCCCAGTTTCCTATTTGCCAGGAGAAGGATGTGTGTGATTAGCTTTATGGCCCTACCCAAAAACATGGAAAGCTTTAAAACCTGGACTGACTTGGTAAATTCAAGGTAGAAGATGGCTGGATACGCTTGAGAGCTCTGATTTATTTATTCTGTAATAACCCAATAATTTTAATTGGAAATGTGGAGAATTCTTGTTCTCCATGTTCCCCGGTGTATGTCAGCATGTGGGCATTACTTTCCTTGGAAAATAGTATCTGCCCACACACTGCCTCCACAGCACAGCTGATAAGATAAAACTGCACTGAATTTCCTTGGAGTGGGATAGCTGAAAGCAGGGAACTGTCTGCTAAATAGAAAACACTCGTGGGATTTAATCTTGGTTGTATCAGGCCTTCCTTCTCCTGGTGCCAAGGAACACTGCTCAGCACAGGAAGGTTGGCATTTCACCGTGGCCACGTTTGCTGTGTGAATGTGTTACAGAATTCTGGCCCATAGTCACACAAATTATTTTTTTTTTTAAGATCTAGAGGGTTTTAGTTATAAATATAGTCAAGATTTTGTAAAACTAATGTTAACCTAATGCATTCACTCCCCATGGGTTTCTTACTCATTGATGTCCTTCATTAATAGTCCCAGAATTCCTCTCCTCATTAATTAGGCTTCCTGCCTGGAATGTGTCTGTGAAGGCAAGGCTTTTTCCTCTCCCTTCTGACCAATTTCAGTGTTTTCTCTCCTTCTGGAATTTTCCTCTCTGCTCTGCATTCCACATTCCAGGTAAACTTGCCTGTTGCACCTTAACTTCTCTATGGAAAGTCACTTTTTATCCTTTAACTGCGTTTTTGGTGCTTTGGTCGAATGCTTCTTCTGCTGGAGATCTTCCATGGATCCAAGACATTCCATGGATCTCCCAGACCTTTTACCTCTACATTTCTCTGTAGAGGCATTACTTTATGCTTCATATTAGAGTTTCCAATCCCGAATTTACCCATTTTCACCATCTTTAAAGAGAAATCTCACCGGCTGACATGGCTCATACCTCCGTCTCCATCCAGAATCGTAGGAATTCCTGCCTCATAAAACCATGTTGTTTTAGAGGTACTCCTGGTGTGCAGCAGCATGACTCCAGAGGCCTCAGGAAGGCCAGTATTTGGGTGTTAAGATGCTTCTTTCTGATGCAAAACACCTTATTTTGCATTTGTTTGGGTGGCTCTTTAGTTATTTAAATAAGCTGGAACAAGCATGGCGAAGGGCATGGAAAGAGAGCTTCCCAGGATAGCTGGTATCAGCGTTCAGTAAATAATTGGCATAGGAAAACTGTTTCAGCCTTTCTCAGCACTTGCTGTGCAGTCTAAAACACTTCAGTCCAGAGGTGCTGTGGGGAAACTTAGTTGGAAGTCTTTGCTTGTTTCTCTTCCTTGTTTTTAACAGTTCTTATGTAATCACATCAAAAAAATTTCATACTTGGAAGAAAATGTCTATGAAGTTTCTGAATTCTGATACTGTATATTAAAGCTCTGATTTCCTCTGTCTCTAAATCAACAGCTTTTTCATTTTAAAAAGTAATCATTTATCTGAGGCGATTTACCTTTCCCAAACCTGTGTTGACTTCCCCTATTAGATTGCACCTCTCCCACCGTATGCCTAAGCTGTCTATAAATATCAGCTAAAATGGGTCTAATATACATGCTAGCTATGAAATTCTCAGCCTCTCTCCCAGCCTTGCCAGATATTGCCAACTTCCTTTCAGTAATCACTTAAGACTTCCTAAAAATGCAATATTCAGCGATTCAGCTTGAATAGGTAAATCCCACCCAAGCAGGTCTTTGCCTTCAGACACTGCCTTAGGAGTTGAGTCCATTGAATTATTCCCCTCTAAAGTCTCTAATTGCCACCTAAATTTGCACCTCCTGCCCTCCTTCCCTGTGCTCCCTGTATCTCAGGAGCAAGGGCACAGCCTGAAGAGCCCTAACCTGACTGCAGGTGTTCTTAAAGGGAGTAAACCTTAAATGAAAGTCAGCATCAGTCCTTTAGGTAAAAATGATAGAAAAAAGGGGCAGTTCAGTGTTTTCCTACATAAAACCTGTTTACTTGGAAGTGTTTGTGAAAGCATTTTGTTTTCTGAAATACAAGCAGAGCTTTTCAATAAGCCATGAGGCAGTAGTGGGTTTGTACCTGTGGATATCTTCCTTACATTACACCCGAGAAACCTGATACATGAATTAAAATCTCCTATCCAAAGAACTACAGTTTTTTCCTCCCGGTACTGAATCATTCCGTTTTAGCACTGGCAGAAGTAATGAAAAGTGCCTGAGCAGCAGCATCCACTGAGTGTCTCTTTTGCCTTTTTTCCTCAAAGCACAGTTCCCATTCAGGGCCACAGAGCTGGAAGCACTCAGAGCACATTCCTTGGTCCAAATCCCTCGGGAGTCTGTGGGTGTTCCTTCCTACCAGAGTGTCAGGTGGTGACAAACTCAGGCTTAGTGTCACTGGGAGTGTATTCCTTAAATGTCCTCATTTCTCTTCTTTTCTCTCCTTTTTCTCCCAGTCGCTGCCCCTCACCCCTCCTGCTCCACCTTTACTGTGGAGACAGATTGGAGGAATCACTGGGATTTTATGTCATCAAAACATCCAGGGGCCTTTTTTCCCCAAATTCCTGGGACATCTATTTAAAGCCACACATGCAGTCCATTATTTCTTCATTTATTAGCTGCTTTACCTGAGGGCAGCCATTGTGTGCCTGGCTACTGGAGCTACTGGGGTGCAGGGACAGACCCGTGGTGCTGCCCACCCTGTTCCTGCCTGAGCCAGGTCCCCCCTCTCTTTCAGCCCTGACAACATGGGGCTGCTGGACCCGGCCACCAGCGATGGCAGAGTGATCTTCTTCCTGCCCTGGGAGAAGATGACGATCGCAGGCACCACGGACAGCCCCACAGACGTCACCTCACACCCCATCCCCACCGAGGAGGACATCAACTTCATCCTCAGCGAAGTGCGCAACTACCTGGGCGCGGACGTGGAAGGTAACCCCGGGGGAACCCTTCCCTGGGCAGGGGCTGGGGAATCCTTCCCTGGGCAGGGGCTGGGGACTCCTTCCCTGGGCAGGGGCTGGGGAATCCTTCCCTGGGCAGGGGCTGGGGAATCCAGGTGCCCCAGCCTGGGGAGATGCTGCTGCCCAAAGGTCCTGTGGGACTGGCAGCTGTGGTTGCTGTGATCTGGGTGTCAAACCCGTGGGCTGAAGTGTCAGCATGGGCTGCACGGTGATGCTGTTCCACGTCATCGAGAGCAGCCAGCACCACCACTGTGGTCACCACCATCCCATCTCCCCAAGTGCCACATCCACGTGTTTTCAGCACCTCCAGGGAAGGTGGCTGCACCGCTGCCCTGGGCAGTCATCTTTCCTTCAGAGTGAAGGTCTGGTTTATTTAAATTGTGCTGTGAAAGCATTTGTACTGCTGCGTTTCTGCTGCAGCGTTAAAGTAAGTCTGGAAAGCACTCAGGCAGGAACATTGCAACATCCTTAGATCTAGGAAAACCTGCTGTCTGGAGATGGAAAATGCTGGATTCTTTGTTTCCTGGAGTGGAGAATTGATGTCTGCATGTTGTATGAAGTTCTGAAAGAGTGTCCAGGGAAGGTCCTGTTGGGTGTCTGGAGCAGCAGTTGGTGTTGGAAGCACAGGAGAGCAGGGAGGGAGTTGGGAATGTGAACAGGACAGAGATTAGATGGGATATTGGGAAGAAATCCTTCCCTGTGAGGGTGGGGAGGCCCTGGCACAGGGTACCCAGAGCAGCTGTGGCTGCCCCTGGATCCCTGGCAGTGCCCAAGGCCAGGCTGGACGGGGCTTGCAGCAACCTGGGATACTGGAAGGTGTCCCTGCCCAGGGCCGGGATGGGATGGGCTTTAAGGTCTGTCCCAAGCCAGGCCATTCCATGATTTCCCACGTATTTTCCAGCAGCACATTTGGAGGTGTTCAGTCCCTCTGGCTCAGCCCAGCTGGGCCCGTGCTGGTTTTCCTGTGCAATTACTGTTTATAGATGGCTGGGGCTGAAATAACAACGGCACTGCCTCTATCAACCCTCGACAGCCCTGCCTGTGCTGCCGCAGCCAGTGCCAGGGTTATCAACTTCCACAGGCTTGGACACCTTCCAGCTGCTTAATTACAGCGTCACGCGTGCTGCTTTCTGTAGTTTCATTAGTTTATAAACCTAGTACAGGATCTTGTGTCTGTGATTAACACTTCATTTTGGCAGGTTAAACACGCTGGCAGAGCACCATTGATTTCGGAAATCTATTCCATGTTCTTTGGGGGATGTGTTTTACACCCTTTTAGTGATTTTTCAATTATCGGTTCTTTGAAAGTTGTATTAAAAGCATGTTCCAAAGACTTCAGTATAAAGCAAATTGGTAACTGCACTTAGGGTGAAGGCTGTGGATAAAGATGACTTGTCAAGAGGAAATCTTAGAAAAATAACCTACAAGCTAGAGGAAAAGCTTGGAAGTTCTGAAAGGAAATGTTACACTCATTGAACAAAATTTATTTTGGTTTATAAAATGTAATGTAAGGACTGTCCTGTCAGCACAAGCAGACAAGGAGAGGACTTGGTGCTAGGGAGTGCTGGGTTTGGCAGGGTTTGGTCTTTGGGATTGGGATTTTTGTGAGCTGGTGGATGAGTTTGACAGCTGAACTCTCTTGGCTGATCCCTTCCCAGGATATCTCTGTTCTACTGGATTTTTAATGAGGATGAAAACAGACCTCTCTGTCTGACCTAGCTTTGGGCTGGAGATTATTGCTGATCCCAATTGGAGCAGTGCTGGGTTTGATTCAGCCTGGAGAAAAGGAGGCTCAGGGGGGACCTTGTGGCTCTGCACAAGTCCCTGACAGGAGGGGGCAGCCGGCGGGGGTCGGGCTCTGCTCCCAGGGAACAGGGACAGGAGGAGAGGGAACAGTCTCAGGCTGGGCCAGGGGAGGCTCATTGGGAAGAATTTCTCCGTGGAAAGGGAGGTCAGGCTGGAGCTGCCCAGGGAGGTTTGGAGTCCCCATCCCTGGAGGTGTCCAGGGAACACCTGGACATGGCACTCAGGGCTCTGGGCTGGTGGCAAAGTGGGGATCAGCACAGGTTGGACTCGATGGTCTGGGAGGGCTTTTCCAGCCTCAGTGATTCTGTGATTCCATAGCCCAGCTCATCCCCCGACTCTGGGGGCTCTCCCCAGCTCTGGGGTTGCTCAGGGCTGAGCAGGGTGTGGAGCAGCCCTTGGCAGTGCCCAGAGGGTGGGAGCTGGGCACCCCTGGGCTCGGGGCGGGCTCTGCCTCAGTCTGGCTCTGCACAGTGAGAAGAGGAGATGTGCTGGCAGCCTGGAGTGGCATCCGGCCCCTGGTCACCAACCCCGACTCCAAGGACACCCAGTCCTTATCCCGGAACCACGTCGTGACCGTCAGCGACAGCGGCCTCATCACCATTGCAGGTACTGGGAGTTCTCTCAAACCGTGGCCTTGCTGGGCTTCCCCAGGGCATTTCATGCAAAAATCTTGTTCCATGGTAATTCTTCAGCTCCTATAACCAGTAACTGCTCTGTCAGTGGCAGTGGGTCTGGTTTGGAGCAAGCCTGGCACAACTCATGTGATGTATAAAATACACAGCTATGTATAGAGTACATAACAACTTCATATTCTGCCTGCTCTCCCCAAATAACGAGTGAACGTGTGTTCCCCCAGGTGGGAAGTGGACAACCTACCGTGCCATGGCACGGGACACCATCGATGCAGCCATCCAGGTGCACAACCTTAAGGCAGGCTCCTGTAAAACCATGGGGCTGCAGCTGGAGGGGGCTCAGGACTGGAGCCCCACGCTCTACATCAGACTGGTCCAAGACTATGGGCTTGAAAGTGAGGTGAGCCCTGGGTTCCTGTGTTGGAGGGGTTTGGCTTTCCCCTAAATCAAACACCAGCATAACTTGGACAAAGGTCTGGTGAGCCCAGTCAGAGCTTGTTGTCTGGCTGGGGCAGAGATGGTTCTAACAGAAATAAATTCTAGTAATTGTTCTTCATCTTCCCCTTTTTCCTTCCTCCTAATCTTGGCTGTTTGCTGCTTGAAAACACTCTGCCTTGCTGGGATCTGTCGTTGCTGGAGCCCCCCACAAGCTGTGCATCAGCCATGCTCACAGCGTGGCAGGAGAGCTGGGCTGTCACTCCCAGTGGCACAGACACAGTGGGGCAGTGCTGGTCCAACCTCCCACAGTGCAGTGTCCCCCACACTGTCACAATCCAACACCCCTGGCAGCCTGTTTGTTATTGGGGATGAGCGACTGGTCAAGGAAACTGTGTATTTGATGTGCTTTCAAAGCATGCTGGATTTCTTTTCCTCTCCACAGGTGGCTCAGCACCTGGCTTCCACCTATGGGGACAAGGCTTTTGAGGTGGCCAAAATAGCCCAGGTGACAGGGAAGAGGTGGCCTATTGTCGGGAAACGTCTGGTGTCTGAATTTCCTTACATTGAAGCTGAGGTATGTGGCAGAACCTCGTCACCTTCTGTGACTCCATCCTTGGGGTGAGCAGGCTCTAGAGCAGCTCAGTGGCTCTGTGAAACATCTCCTTGAGCCCTTTCCTTTGGGGAGCCTAAGATTTTTTCTGTGCCTGTTTCTCTCCTTCCCTGGAGCACGCTTTATGTTTATGTATCAATATATACACATATTAATATATTTACGTATCATTAAATATTTATATAGCGTCTATTTTTTACTTCGTATACAAACACCTACTCCCAGGTGCATTCTGTAAAACGTTCCAAGGAAAAGGGAGCTTTCCCAGCCCTTTCCGTGGGGGCCTGGGGTGTTAAACCTGCTTTCTCCCAGCTGCTGTCCCTGTCTGACGCGGATTTCCCCTCCGTGCTGCCCCAGGTGGTGTACGGGGTGAAGGAATACGCCCGCACTGCCGTGGACATCATCTCCCGGCGCACCCGCCTGGCCTTCCTCAACGTGCAGGCTGCCGAGGAGGCCCTGCCCAGGATCGTGGACATCATGGGCAAGGAGCTCAACTGGTGTGAGCAGAAGAAGAAGGTACAAAAGGGCCTTTTTCAGCTGAGGCTGGTTTTGTTTTGCTTGAGGAGTTTCCATGTTAACGATCCAAGCCGGCTGAATAGAAAACTACAAGTGATGTTTTATTCCCGGGAGAATGAGTCACTTGGTGCATTTCATGCTAAAGGCTTTATCGAATTGCTGTGAAGGGAGCTGGGCTTGGCCCGGGGGGTGGAGGGAAGGGGAAGATCTGTATCCTGTCGCTCCCCAGCTTTAGAAATGAAAGCAGGCCTGGCAGTGCTGTCCTGTTCCTGTCAGTTATTCTGCTTTACTGACACTTTTCAGCAGTTCTGCCTCAGCAAAGGAGGCTCCTGTAACCTGGGTCACCCCATTCTGTCCACTGTGTCTTTTGAGGAGGATGAGACTGAGATGGCACCAATCTTGGGCCTCAGTGAGTGTTTGAGGTCATTGTTGGCTCCCCTTGCCCTCAGTGGGTCGGTGCTCAGACTCAGTGTGTGGCTGTGGGGTTGGGAGCAGGTGTAGATATCCCACTGACAGGAATCCTGCTCCTGAGCTGTCACTCCAGGAGGTTACCAGATGGCACTTGTCGCTGCTGCTCTAAAAAGAGCCATGCCCAGAGGAGTGGAGACACTTGAACGCTGTCCTGAGTGTGGAGGAGGAGCAGCAGGAAAGGAGGGACACGGGCTCTGGGGCCTCTTTTGCTCAGAAGGAAACAGAGCCTGTGAACGCTCACCCGGCACTTCCATCCCGGAGTTTTCCTTGGATTGCTCATGCAATCTTTTAGCCAGTCTGAAGTTTGGCCTGTTCTGGAAGGAGCTCACTTGAGCCCTCCTAGGCAGGGACCTGCAGTGATCCCAAAGCCTGTCCCCAGGAGTGCACCGGGAAGGGGATCCCGTCCTGTCCCAGGTGTGGGTGTGCTGCTGGGTGTGTGTGTACGTCAGGCACCCTCCTGCTCAGTGGGATTCGGCTGGGTTAGGGGTGCCTCACCCTTACCCCATGAGATTTGCTCATGGAATTGTTTTCCACGTTGAACAAAGCTACACCAGTTCTCCCCTCAGAATAGCTTAGCACATGGGGAGCTGCCAGGGCAAGGAGTTTGGTGCTTAGGGATGCATGGACAGGCTCAACACAGTCCTGCACACATCTATAGGAATTCCAGAGCCATCCCAGCTCATGGGAGCTCATGAATGCCAGCGAGGCACCTCTGCATCCCCTGGGTGTCCTCTGGGCCATGCTCTGGAACAGGACCCATCACTGGAGAGAGAACTCTGTTCTGTGGTGCTTTATGCATGCCAGGGGTTTATCACTTAGTAAAACCTGGCCAGGTTCAGTGCAAGGAAGACCTTGCACTGAACTTCGAGGTAATAAAGTAATTTTACTACTGTCAGAAAACTAGTTTAAACCATAAAGAACCTGCCTGGTGCTGAGCTCCCTGATTTTTTTTTCTGATTTTGGACATCTGGGTGAAACATCACACTAAGATATCAACTGGGAGAGAAATGACATGTTGTAGGCCTGGCCTAAAAGGGCCATTTCTTCCTGAAAGGGGCAGGCAGACTGTGTGTGGCTGAAGGTGTGGGATGGTCCTGAAAGCATTTGCACAGAAATTAGAAGTCTCTACTAGCCTGGATACCTCTTTCCAAAAGTGTCTAAGTTTAATTTTTTGATACTTTACAGCTGCCGTCTGCTTAATTTTGGGTCCTTAGAAAAATACTGGTTAAGTGGAAGAACCTAATAATAAAAGTATAAATAACAAATAAATACTTGTATTTAGAACTTGCTATTGCCCAGATACCCAAGTTGTGTGTTTTCATTGTAGGAACAGCTTGAAACCGCTAAAACATTTCTGTATTACGAAATGGGCTACAAAGTCAAAACAGACCAATTAACAGACAGGTCTGAGATCAGTCTAGTGCCTTCAGATATTGAGAGGTGAGTGGAGCAGGAGAGCTGCCTGTGCTGCTGGGGTGAGCCCAGGTGCCAGAGCTGGGTGACAGCCCCTCTCTCGCAGGTACAAGAAGCGGTTCCGCATGTTTGACAAGGACAAGAAGGGCTTCATCACCATCCTGGACGTGCAGCGTGTGCTGGAGGTGAGGCTGCCCTGCGCTCCTGACTCCCTCTGGGAGCAGCCTGTGTGTCTGAGTGGGGCCCAGGCAGTGCTGAGCCCTGCTCCTGTGCTTGTTCTGTGCAGAGCATCAGCGTGCAGATGGATGAGAACACCCTCCACGAGATCCTCAACGAGGTGGATCTCAACAAGAACGGGCAGGTGGAGCTCGACGAGTTCCTGCAGGTATGTGGGGTGGCTGCTTCCAGGAAAGGCTGTTTCCTTAAACCACAGACACAGAGAGGGAACGTTTTCCCCTTGGTTAGGGCTGGGTTGGACAGCAGGGCAGCGTTACCTGTGGTGCTGGTACAAGGGGTGCACACAGCCATCCTCAAGCAGCTTGGAAATTCAGGGATTTTTTTTTTTCCCCAGTCAGACTCAAAGAACAGGTACAATTTACAAAGTATGCCCTAGTCCAGACCTGAATTTGGCATTTTAAGCCCAGAAATGCTGTTTAAATATATTTAAAATGATACAGGTGGAAGGTGCGTGGCACAGGTGTGCACACTGACATTATCTGCAGCTGTTCAGGGATGTTACAAAGGTGACTAAACTAAGTAGTATAATAATAACCTAAATTTAATAAACTAAATAATAAACTAAATAACCAAATATTTGTAATAATAAATAGTAATAAAACTATAATAATAATAAACTAAATAACTAAATAATAAACTGAATATTATAAAGAATGAGCTTGTAGTTAGAGCCCATCTAGGCTCCATAACCCATTTTAACTCCTGGATTGGCTACATTGTCCCAGTCTCTATGAAAAACATGATATGGATCTGCTTTTCAGGGGGCTTTCAAGCAAACCCAAGGGTGTTCCCTTTGCATATGCAGTTTGTCAGTTGGGTTGGTGTTTGAGGAGACTTTTTTGGGGTGGTATTTCAGAGTCTGCCATGTCTCCCCTGCCCGGTGGCAATGATGAATGCCAAACAGGAGAGAAATTAATGCTGGGGATTTTGGTCAATGTCAGCCCTTTCTTCACTGTGTCAAGTTAAACAAACAAGATCAAGGCAAAGGAAATGGTAATTGTCTCTCTGGAGATGAGCTGGGGATAAGAGCAGCATTGTTGAATCTAAATGCAGAAAATTTTCACAGGTTGTGTCCAGCATTAGCAAAAAGGAGTATTTATTTGCCTAAAATGCAGCAATTGAGCTGAGGAGCTGCAGTGAGCTTGGGGGAAGGGGAAAAACCAAACCCAACAAACCAGGGGGGAAGGAGAACCAATGGCTTTGGGAGCTGATGCTGATCTCTTCAAATGGGAGAGGAAATCCCTGCTGGGCTCTGGCTGTTGGAAAGGGACACCCTTGTAACTCCACTGGAAACCTTTCATTGGGACACCCACCCCTTCCTGCAGGGCTGAGTGAGCTGGAGTCTGGTTGGGTTGGGTACACTGGTTAAGGAGTTGAAACAGCCAGTAATTGTTGTTCTGTGGGCTTTGGGGGCATTCTGGGGTTTTTTGCTGGGCTGACCAGTCTCACCAGGGGTTGCCAGCCCTGTACAATGCAAAGGCCAGACACTGCTCTGGAGTGGTTTCACAACTGTTTGTGCAACCCTGTGTCACCCTGTGGCTCCTGCACAGAGCAACCTGGGAATGGAGCAGCAGTGATGGCACTGCAGGGCTGAGCCCCCTCCTGCACCTTCCACCTGCTGCAGGAAGCTCTCAGTGGCACTGAAATGAACTGGGGTTGCCATGGAAGGAGCAAAATACATTAAATGTTTGTTTAATTTTTTAATGGATCTGTTAAATCGGTGCCCAGTACTGAGGTGTTTGCTTTCTGAAAACTTTCAAGTAATTGCGTTTCAGCGCAGAGCTCGTGCAAGCCCTGGGCAAATATTTGTGGAGGTTTGTGTTGGAAAATAGAGCAGGTTGTAGCTGGGGGCTGCCTGGCTCTCCAGGTGGGAGCAGGGCAGGGCTGGCCTCGGCCACCTGCACGGTGCTGGGGCAGCTCCAGGGAAGGGCTGGCAGTGAGTGGCCCTGGCAGCCCCCGGTGCTCACCGGGGCCCACGGAGCCATGGGGCAAACAGGGCTGCCCGGGGCTGGCCCTGAGCCCGGGGACACAGGAGCTGCCTGGGGCAGGACTGGATTCCTGGGGAGTCAGCTGCTGGCAGGGATGCTCGAGGAAGGAGAGGGAGCCTTGGGAAGCGGTGTTGGGATATAAAGGCAGCCCCCCACGTTAAATCAGGAGGAATCATGGAATGCCAGAATGGTTTGAGTGGGAAGGGACCTTAAAGCCCATCCCATTGCACTAAACCACGTTGCCCCAAGCCCTGGCAGGCTGAGGACCAGGAGGGTGGCTGGGCGGGAGGGCAGTGCCTCTGCTCCAGGGAGATCCCTGTCTGTGCAGGGATTGCTCTGGAATTGGGAGGGAGGCCAGAGAGAAGGCCACACCACATTTACACAGGTCCAGCTGCTGGTGTAATGAGCAGATTTTCCTATGGAGGGGAAGGATTCCTGCAGTCAGTGGGAGGAAGAAATTGCATTTGGCAAGTGCCGATTGCTTCCCCAGCGCTCTCTGCAGAGCTGGCTGCAGGTAATTTCAGCTCTAATGCTGGCTTTATCCATGGGATAAAAAAGAATTAACTAAAATCTTAGCACTAGTGTGCTTTCATTGGGAGAGAGCAGAGTCCAGCTTCCAGGACTTAAAGGCAAATTAGTTTTAAAAGTCTATAAAGGAATTTGGATTTGAAAGAATTGTGGAAGTCAAGTATAGTGTCTCTCTAGAGAAAGGCATGTGGGTGGAAAAGGGTAGGTCTGGGATCAGTGGTGGATCAGGAATCATGGAATCCCAGCATGATGTGGGTTGGGAGGGACCCTAAAGCTCATCTTTAAGCCAGGGGCAGGGACACCTTCCACTAGATCAGGTTTTGCCAGCCTGGCCTTGGACACTGCCAGGGATCCAGGGGCAGCCACAGCTTCTCTGGGCACCCTGTGCCAGGGCCTGCCCACCTTCCCAGCCAAGAATTCCTTCCTAAACGGAAAAAAATCCTGAATGGTGCTCTTCTGTGAGCCGCATCCTTCAGATATTCCAAATAACCAAAGAAAGTCTGTGCAACTGCCGGGTTATCCCACACTCTGAAATTCATGGAAAAAACCCCCTTGGTGATGGCTGTCTGCACTGGAGCTGTCTGCCCCACTTCCAAGTGGATCATGTTTGGTCCTTCCACTCCTCCTGCCACCCATGCCTGTCCAAAGCAGTCTCTGATATTCCTGGGAAGTGCCAATGTGCCCGGAGTGAGGCTGCGAAGCCGCGGTTTGGGTTTGCCCCGGAGGATCGGGGTCTGCGGCCTCGTTAGCGTGGCTCTGGGCCCGAGCAGCGCCCGGGGCAGCCCGGGGCCCATGGCTGACGCTGTGTCCCGTGTTCCCAGCTGATGAGCGCCATCCAGAAGGGCCATGTGTCGGGCAGCAGGCTGGCCGTGCTGATGAAGAGCGCCGAGGAGAACCTGCGGCGCCGCCAGGCCATCCCTGTGGATCGCAGCGGAGGCGGGCTCTGAGCCTGGCCCGCGGGGCTGCCAGAACATCCCAGGCTCCTGATGCGCCCGGCCTGGCCTGGGGCACGGGGCCTGGCCCTCGGTGCAGCTCCCACAAGAGACATTGGTGCGTCCGTGTTGTCATTAATGATTTCCTTACTACTCCGGTACGTGGCCTTGGGGTGGGGGTCCTGCAGTCCCACGGTGTCCTGGCAGAGTTCAGGAATTCAGGCTGGGAGGATGTGGGTGCACACTCAGGCACGTCCTGCCTTGGCCATTAACGTTTGCATCACCTTTACCTTTAGAGCACACGATGCTCAGAGTGAATCCTGCCCTTAAACGCATTCAGTTCTGCAAATATAAAATCTCAAAGCTGCTTCTGCCTGTTCAGCGAGGAGCAGGAGGGGGAAAGCTGGTGTTCTGGAGTGGAGATACCATCCCCAAGGAACAAACCCAGCTCTTCCTGGGGGGTGGTGGTGGTAGAGACCTGTCCTGAGCCTTCTGTGGGTGATAGGTTTGTCCTGCTATTCCAGTGGTGCCAGTACTTGGCCACTCTAAAATTCCAGCTGGAAAACAAAGACACCTGGATTAATCACCCGAGGTAATAATGTAGATGAAAGCTGGGAACAGCTTCCCTTCTCCCCTGTTAATACAAATAAACTGCCTCTAATAAATGGCATTCTCTGCAGGTGGTGCTTTGTGCTGTGAAATAAAGGCAAAAGGTGTTGATGCTAAAAAGTGCTTCAAGTTTGGGGCAAACCCTGATGCTGTGTAGGACGGGGCAGGCTTTGGTAGCACAACAGTCTTAGATGTTAATTTAAAAATGCTCAAACACAGTGGAAAAAACAAAGTGTGTCTTGCATCCTACTAACTTTCCTAGAAAAAAAGGGCTGTTTTTCAGCAGGTTAAGTGGGAAAACTGAAGCATGGAGCCCTCACTGGAGCTGTTCCCAGCACTGCTGTACCTGCCTGTTGTCCTGCTGCTGGATTGGGGTGAGATCAGCTGGGAGATTTCTGCCTGATGCAGAACAAGGCAAGGAAAACCTGGTTTACTGCTGGATTTGGCATCTGCTGTATTCCCTGAGCAGAGCAATTTCCACCTCACACCAAGCTTCACTTCCCAGGGGTCAGAATTTCTGCTGAACTAAAATTTCATGTATTTAGCTGGTATCACCCCATTCACTGATGGAAAGTAACAGGGCAGGAGTGAACAGCAAGGATTCCTTGGATATTTTAACAGGGAAAATGGTTCCAGGCACAAATGGAGATGCTGAGGAGCAGTGGGATGTAGCACAGTGAGTGCAGATGTTGTGTTTGGCTGGAGAAGCAGAGCCCTTAGAAAAAAACATTAAATGTTCAGGTGTTGAAAAATAGTAGATACAAAGGAAAAAGAAAAGGGCAAGACTCACCTAAAATGAGTTCCTAACATGGTTCAGATGGTTTTTGCATGTTCAGCTCGTTTTTTGATGCAGATGTTGTTCAGGTTCTGCTTTGTGCTTGGAGCAGGGGCTGAGGGAGGGGGAGTTGGCACATCTGACACCACAAGGATGTTTTAATGAACAAAGGGGTTTGTTCCTGTGCTCCTGGAGACTTTCCCTTTTGAGCTGTGTTCCAGAATGTTCAGGTGAAGGATGGAATGTTTGTGTTTCCAAACCCACAGTAACAGGCTTCACATACCCTGCAGAATGGAGGGAAATGAATGTAAAACACGCAGTGACTTTGGCTCTGTGAGCAGGGGAAGGGGTTCAGGATTCCATTATTAATGAAAGTTTAAGGGGAAAAAAAACAAAGTAAAAGTCATGAGACCTTTTCCAGGCCACGTGAAGAAAAAATATTTCCACTATTGAACAGGTTTTTTGTAAAGGAAAGATATTTTCAGTATTGAACAGCTTTTGTATAGTTTAAAGAGAAATTCTCCTCCACTCCTCTCTAACTGGCATTGTTCAATTAATAACCTGAGTTTACCTGGAAAGCAGGATTTCTGTGTTGTACCCAGAGTATGCTCTTTGTTCTCTTGTTTTGCTAATCTTGCATCTGGAGTGTGACTTTGGGGTTCTCCTGGCTGTGTCCCTGCCCATGGATTTGCTTTGTGTCTCAGGCACTTTGTGTCACCTCCTGCTCCCCTGCACGGCGCAGCAGGGACAGGACAATTGCATGTGTTCCCCCAGCAGCTGAATCTGTACATGGAGAGCTCTCAAGTGTTTGTTTATCCCCTCGTTCTGTCTGCAGGAATGTTCGCTTTGTTGTTTGGGGTTTTTTATGGGAATGTGCTGTGGGAAGAGTTGTACGATGTCACTGCCTTGCTGTGCTGATCTGGGATGGAAAAGCAGGAATGGGATTCTTTTTTCTTTTTTCTTTCCTTTTTTTTGTTTTGTTTTGTTTGTTCTTGTTTTTGTGAGGTGAAAGATTTCTGGACTTTCTGTGGGTGTTTTGTATTCTAAGTAACCTGCCCATGTGGGGTGGGGGGATCCATGCAGTGTCTGGGTGTGTGTAAATACGTGTACAGACACACTGCAGGTTTACACGTGGCACTTAGGTCTGTTGTCAGGCTCCTGTTGCAGCCTGGGCTGTTCAACGCTGTGTTTGAAGCTGGGTTGTCATTTTTATAACTGTCTTGGTGTTTTCCTGCCATTATTTATTACCTTTGATATCTGGAATGAGCCGCATGCGTTTATTGAGCAATAAGAGGATGTATTTAATGTGCCTTGTTTTTAACTGAGTAAGGACTGAAAGCATGAATCAATAAAACTGGTTAAAAACGCTCCTTTTGCTGGCAGTCTGTTGTGGCAGGTGCAGAAATAACTCGGAGTCGCCCTGAAGAAGTTTCTTTGGGAAGGAGGAACGTGGGGCTGGATGTGTTTGGTAAACAGAACCCAGGTTTTCCACGCTTTCCCATCCTAGCTCAGAATTCAGTGCTCCATAGTTTAACAGTGGAAGCGAGGAGCCGGCGCAGCCCTTGGCACTCCCGGGAGGTGACAGGGTGAGGAATCCTGCATTGCCCTGCCAGGCTGGAGTGGCAGCAGCCCCCTGGATTCTGGGGGGATGTGTCAGCCAGGAGCAGTCCCACACACTGAGGAGTTTGATCCTGGCTCAGATCACTGCCAGTGAACGGGAGAGATTTCCTAATCCGTTTGGATCGTGTTCCATGCCAGGTGAGCCCGGGCTGCCCCGTGCTGATGGATGTTCTGACAGAACAGATCCATTTTCCCTGTCAGGGAATCGGCAGCGCCGTTACCAGTGTGAGCACAATCTTGATAATCTCCAGATTATTTCTTGGGTTTAATTTACACTTCTAACAGGGATGTGGCACAGCTGCTGCAGAGCTGTGCTGATGCAGGCGTTGTGTACAAGCAGCTCCCTCCACGTGGGAGTGAACCAGACCAGAGGAGAACTACAGAGATTACGGATCTTCCCCTAATCCATGGTGTGTAAGTGATAAGGCAAGGAGTGTTGCTGTGATCATCTTTATCCCAAATATTTTCAGCACTAGAATTGCCTCATGTCACACTCCTGGCTTTGCTGCTGGAAGGTACAAGAGTTTTGGGGCTGGTCCCTTCCTCTGGCATCTCCCCAGAATGGTCAGAAATTCAGATCTG